>JALBZB010000179.1:0-42395 GCA_038050625.1 Pythium sp. MPC-2022a
TGCGCAGCTGCTCGCACGAGTCGATCCACTGCACAACCTCAGCTTCCAGGAGCGCGCATTGCACTTTGTGGTGGGTCTTGCGCGTCGGATTGCCACCGCCGTCCTGGATCGGGCTCTTGAAGAGCAGTCGCAGCGTTCCTGGCGCAGGCAGGCTCGAAAGCGCGAACTCTTTTGCTGCCCACGCACACAAATCACGCACAGGCAGCTCTGGTTGCTCGTGATGTAGCTTGCAGATCGCACGCTTCTGCTCCCATGTTAAACGAACACGTGAGTGCTTCTTCGACATCTTGTCGCGCGCTATTTTAAATTCAAACCAGTGTGAAATTTTCATCGATCAGTTTTGAAAGGATATATTTTTGCACAGGAAGTTAATAATGGGAACGTTGCCTGTATCAGGGACCTTTTGTACGTACAAATGCGAGAGCATGATATGTTATTCCGGTTAGGTGCATTTGCTCGTGTTGCACCATCAGCCCTCACTTTGTCTCTCAGTGAGTGTCTCTCCTTGCCTGAAAGGGTAACTATTGGTTAGTGTCATGCTGATCTTCCTCGTGAGTGCTCGAGCGCCTGGGTTCTGTATTGAATTATGTACCTTGATGTCGATTCATCTTGCAATGTGTATCCATTTGCTCGTGAAATGGGTTCAAAAGTGAGTTCATATCTTGCACTACTAAGTACTGTACTGAGCAATGTATGAAGAATTTGATTTCTGTTGACGAAATGATATCAGCAACACATGCACACCCACCAACGTTGGGGCAGAAAATGGTTGGTTGGAGTGCCATCGACAGACTTTCATGGAGCACATAAATTGGAGCGTCGATTGGGATGACAAGTACAACCAGCTACGTATATTTGCACGTGCTGCGACGTTAGTCTCAAAGTCAACATGGCAACGATCCACTGTTCACAGGTGCCAGATGTGATCAATATGGCTTGAGTTTTTCTTGGGAGGTATATCCACTGATCCCAGCCCTATATACCAGTATACTACGACGATGTGTAGTCCAAACAAGATAAGTCGAGAAATTGGTGGTCCAGGGTTCTCTTACCGAAGTATTAGACGGAACAGCATCCTTACTCAAGCGTAGAAGCCTTGGCCGTTTCGTAGAGACGCAGTCACTTGAGGTCGCCGTCAATGACCGCGTAGATCAGCAGTACCAGCGCGGTGTCAACGTTCGGCGCGATGTCCAAGTTGAAGTCGCTGTGCATCGCCTTGGGTAAGCAGTAGATCTTCCCGAGCGGCACACGAGACTTGTCTTGACCGCGCTTGAGCCAGAGCATGGCGCTGCGCAAGCGCCACTCGCCCTGCATTTCGATCTTGCAGCGCTCGCCTGTGATGAGGTCCGTGAAGTCCACGCGCAAGCTGGTGTCCAGGTACCCGGTCTTTGTGGTGAGCCTCTGCTTGATGATGAATGTGAGGTATATTTAGGTACGTTGCTGACCTACAATATCCAGGCATGAGCTATGTTACGAGGCTCACTCTGCCGCGGTGAGCCTCTGCTTGACGTAGATCTGCAGCAGCTCCGAGTCTTTCTCCGAGTCTTCGTCCTCCGAGGCGAGGGTGTCCTCTGGGCGATAGACGTAGTAGACGCCCTTGATGTCCTTCTTCGTCGTGATGCGGACGATCGGCTTCTTGTCCGCGTCGAAAAGCTTGATGAGCTGCCACTCGGATTCCGGTCAGAACATCACTTATTTGCTCACGATGTTTTTGAACTCGAGGTTCTTGGAGTATGACGACGTTTCCATGAGGCGCAGGCAGGTCACCTCGAACTTCACGAACCGCTGGTCGATCGCCGCGAGCAGCTGCTCCTGTGGAGTGAGCTCGATGTCTGCGTACGGACCTTCGCAGGAGCCAGTGTTGCCCATTGTTGTATGATTGAGTTGGTTTGCGGATGGATGTCGAGGAGTTCAGAGCAAATTGAAAAGTGAGGTTGAGCGAGTGGAGCTTCGTTGGTGTCGTTCAAGTCTTGCAAACGTCAACCCCCATATATTTGCGGGTCCACCGTGTCGCTCTCGAGGTACCTGGAATGACAGAGCGCACCTGGAATGATGTATGCCAACAAGTGGACTTGGGCGGCAAACGCTGTTTTATCCCACGCGGTCGAAGGATCAATCAACCGCGGGCAACTGGGTGTCCACTGAAGCCCTCATGACAGTACCACGTCTCTTGTGTCACTTGACGGCTTCAGGTCGGGGCAGCGGGAGAGCAACTCACTTCTGCAGTCTGTCACGCAGAGTCGGTCCGAACAGAACTCAAGGAGAACTTAGACCACGAAAGGAAGCTCACAGTTCAAGGGAGTGATGCACTGGCGGTGCTTCGTGGGCTTCAGTCGACTCAATTGCTCCAGGCAGTACCAGTTATATTGATCTCAATTCTTCTCACTAAATCAATACTTACACAGTCTCCAAGAAAGGGCATGCAAATCATTCAAAACAAACATTTCGAGACACGACCGTTTGTCTCTGCAGCTTAGTCTCTAGCAGCACTCATCCAAAGCGCGACCAATGTCGACAAGCACAGCATGCCAAAGCGACCTCCAACTGCGTGCGAGTTGCCAGCGGCACTCGTTAGAGTCGACGGAATGCTGCTGCTGGATTTGCCGCCTCCGGACGAGCCCGTTGGAGACGCGCTGGCGTTCTCGAATTCCTTCTCTTCAGCCTCCGAGATCGTCGGGAACGCAGAAATGTCGATGTTCAACTGAGCCGTAGCAGTCGCGTCAGTGGCTTTCAAAACAGTCACGAGGGCGGCATTTTCAATCGCAAGCACTGGAACTCCAGCCACAAAGCCACTTGGACACGACGAGCCCTGCGCGACGATGCTCCACGAGGTGCGGTCACTGGAGCTCACGCAAGCGATGTTCTTGATCGTAGACTTGTCGACCACGCCGTACCAGCGACCGTCCGCAGCAGAGATCTCAACAGCAGTGTCTCCGTTCGTCGGCTCGTTCGCCGCCCAGCTCCAGACCATCGCTTCCATCATCTCGCCATCCAAAAGATCCGGCGCTACAAGGTTCACACCAGCGTTCACAAAAGTTGGAATCGTCGCGGCGTTCAGAGCTGTTGGGTTAGCCGCTGTGCTCACAGCAGCAATCTGTCCCTGCAGATCATCTTCAGTCAAAGTCGCGTAGTGCAGTGCGCTATGGAACGCGCGCACGAGGCTGCCGGAGTTATACTTCTTGCCCCAGAGCGTGGTTCCAGTCGTGGTGCCACCTGGGACATTCGACCAGCCATCGCACAACGAAGTCATCTTGAACATCAAGTCGTTTTCTGTCGGCGTCGTGACGAGAATCACGCGCTTGCCTCTTCCAATCAACTCCGAGAGTGTGAACTCAGTCCACGATCCACCCGACGCCTTCAAATCCGCTGGTGTGAAGATCAAGTCGCCAAAGTTGTCCGTGTACATCTTGAGCAGCGTGTCCATTTTCGAGAAAGTGGTCAGCTCATCACCGATCTCTGTGTACAGAACCAAGAGCTCGCCCGTGTTGTTCTTGAGCCACGACGAAATCTCGACAAGCGTGTCGCTGTGTAGACGCTGTTCCTCGGCACGAATACCACTCAGTGACGGGAGGCATCCAAAGAGCGATGAGTCCCACTCAACGGTCACGGGGTTGGCGCTGTCGCCGCCCGAGAGAATCGAGGTCAACTCGGACACGAGCGTTGCCGACGCATCATTGATGAGCGAGAAACTGATGCCCGAGCAGTGACCGCTGCGGATGCTTGCACCAAAGTAGTGGACATCGACTTCAAGGAACCGCACACCGACTTGCAATTGGTCTTGGAGACTCAAGAGCTGGTTGTTTGTGCGCATGTACGAGTTCGGGTTGGACGCGTTCAGCACTTTGTTGAACAGCTGGTCGCGGTTGCCGTAGCCTCTCGCGGCTGTCGTCGCGCTGTTGTGCGTTCCGGGCAGCTGCGTGTAGCAGAGCGATTTGTCGTACGACTGGTTGCGCTGGAACGAAAGCGCACGGGCAGCCCACGGTGCGATCTTGACAGTACCAGGCTGGCAAACCGATGAACACACCTTGGTGGAGTCACACACGTCCACTTTCGTGCACACAACGCGATTTGGCTGCGCAGTCTTTGTAGTCAAACCAGCACTCGACTCGGTCGATACTGAACCAAAGTTCGTTGGGAGCATGAACGCTGGATTGGAGCATGTTTGCGTGAACGAGCACTTGCTGAGGGTGTCGTAGGGAGATTTGAACTGCACGGCTTCTTCGAGACTCTGCTTGGCTGTGATCAGGTTGAGCATCTCCGTGACCGTGTTGCCCGTCAAGCGGGCGAGTGACGCGTCGATGGCTTCCATGAACGATGAAAGCCCCACCGAGCAGCACGAGTACGCAAAGTACGGGATCGACGCGTCGGCGACGATCCGACTGGAGATCGTCTTGGCGTCCAGAGCTGCACACGAGCCCGAGTCTGGCAGCACGTAGAGTGGCAGTCCGCCCGTAAAGAGGATCGCGGAAAGCAGCGACTTGGCTTCCGACTCGGCGGTCGCGAGGTAGTTGATCAGCGTTTGACCACAGAGCGTGTTGGTGCCGGAGGCCGTGCACATGGTCCTGTGGAGTCCGTTGACAATGTCGAAGAGCGTCTGCTCGGCGCTCTTGCCCGCTGGTACGATGAGGTTGATCACGTCGACGTACTGGAGCAGCGTCGAGCAGCACTTTGGTCCCTTGCGCAGCATTGAAAGCAGCGCTGGGATGAGCGTCTGCGCGCAGGGGCCGACCTTGGTGTTCATCGCACTGCAGAAGCCCTGGGTCTTGGTTGAGTTCTTGCTCCAGCTCGTCAGAAAAGCCGACACGCTCACCGTTGAAGCCGCTGTTGACGCCGAAGTAGAGCTAGAGCTTGTCGTCGAAATGCCCGCGAGCAGTCCATTGAGAAACTCCATGAACGCGTTGACGCTCGAGTCAGTCGTGCTCGTGAAGAGCGAGATGAGCGTCGTGAGCTGGCACGTCGAACCTTCCGCAGAGAGCGCGGACACGAGCTCGTTGATGTTGGCCGAGAGGCACGTGCGCAGGCCCGCGGTCTCGGGGATCGCGGTCAGGTATGACGCGAACGGGCTCGAGCTCGACGCTGCCGCGCATGCGGTCGCGTCGTCCGTTGTTGTCTGCAGGCGGCGCAAGCGAGAGGATGGGGACTGTGACTGTGCGTGGACACCACTGGAGAAGGCGACGACGTAGAGGAATAGGAAGACGAGCGACGAGAGCGCGCGACGAGCGGACATTGCGGTCGCAGGGAGCGGCAGCAGCAGGCACACAGAGAGAAAGAGAGGTGGTGGGCAGGCTCTTCTTCTTGGCTTGTCGCTTGTGTGCGGACGCCGCGAATTGGCAAATGCGGAAATGCGGAAATGCGGAAATGCGGAAATGCGGAAAAATTAATCGGTGACTGTGGTTCAAGAGAATTGCGCTTTTCATGCTGACTTGTTTTCAGTTTAGTTTGCTTTTTACAACTACAAGGACCTGTTTATTGATCTACCACATGAGTTAATCTATGTCACATACCTATATAAAATGTAGTGACTGAAGTTGTAAAGAGGTAGCGATCGATTTAGAGGTGGGATACGAAAGTGGTTTCATTCCGTTCAGTTCTTTCTTGTGCCGTTTGACCAGAAATGCATGCAGTTTGTGAGAAAAGCCTTGATTATGTATTATGAAATACTGATAGATGTTGTTGGATCCAAGCTGCTCGTGGGCGCTTGGAATGAACACAACTTGAATCTGCTCCATCGGTCAATGTGAGGATAATCCTTCGGAACTGCCCAACTCCACAATACAAGGAGATTTGACTGAAACAATTTGCAAAAATTGGTGCTCATACTTATTCGAGTTATCCATGTATTCTAGACTCACACGATCAGAAATAGTTTGGTCACATAGAATTCGGATCCTTTGAAAGTTTAGCTGTTTAATACGTAGGTTATACAGTGCGCGATAAAATCTTACGGCCACCTAAAAAAATTGAATGCGGAGAATTTTTCCAGTTTTACGTTTGCGGAGCTGGTTTTTGGACATGTTTTAGAGCGTGTTTGGAATATTCTTGTAATGGATGTTTAGCTCGATCGTGGATCTCTGAGCCACTATTCAGGACAATATACATTTACTGAGGTCAACAAAATCTTAAGGACAAATGGAAACAGAGCCATTTGGGGGTGATCATGCATGCTTTATTGATTGTAGAGTGTTTCAGAGGGCGTCTAATAAGCAAACTCACTGCCTTTGCTTCTTACAACAATCAAGCATATATCAAACATTAGGTTTGTGAGCTTTAGAAGGAAATCAGACGAATTATCATCCCACACTTCCGCAATCGCACTCTTCAGTCCGTCAGTGGTGGAATACTGGCGGGCGTTCTTGCACATCCGCCTCGCCATGATACGCCACAGGTTTTCAATCGGATTCAAGTCCGGAGAGAGCTCTGGCCAGTCCATGGCCTTGATGTTGAGGTCAGTGAGGAAGAGCTTCGCTGCGTTGGTTTGGTGGATGCTGTTGTTGTCGTGCTGGTAAACGTAATCTCCCTCGTGAACGCCATCAATGAACTCGAATAGATGCCTTGCAAGCGCTTGCTGGTAGTCGAACGCGTCTTGGTTGCCCTTTAGAAAGGCCAGTCGAGTCTTTCCGAGGGATGAGACCCTACCCCATACCATGATGGACCCATCACCAGAATGGCGGCTCCACGTGACCTTCTTGTCAGTTCGGAGGTTGTGCCAGTAATACTTGTAGCCACCGGGCCGTCAAGGTTGAACTTTTTCTCGTCCGAGAACACTATGCGGCTCCAGTCCGTGTGCAGACGGATCTGGCGCTCCACCCACTGAACACGGAGTGCATTGTGACAGTCCGGCATGCATGGGGACTTGTTGGCCTTCTCGTATTTCTCGTAGTTGCAACGCTGCAACTCATACTGGATAGCGCGAACGCTTGCTTCAACACCAAGCTCCTAGTGGATCTGGTTTGCGGTGTACTCTCCAGTTGAGGCAAGTCTCTTCAGGCGAGTGCGATCGTACACCTTCAGCGACAGTGACCTTCCCGTGCTATTCTTCGTACCGTAGCCTTCCGGGTCCTTCAGGAAAGCCTGCACCACACTATTCGAGCGTCTGACGGCTTTTGCGGTCTCTCGGAGCGACATTTTCATGCTCGAATACGCCAAAATCTTACCTTACTGAAACTTGGTCGGTCCTGGAGCCTTTGCGATGATTGTGTCGCCCCCGCGTCAAATCAGACAATGACAGACAAACCTACAGCTAATACCAGCCCCAGTGTGTCCTCTACAATCAATAAAGCATGCATGATCACCCCCAAATGGCTCTGTTTCCATTTGTCCTTAAGATTTTGTTGACCTCAGTAAATGTATATTGTCCTGAATAGTGGCTCAGAGATCCACGATCGAGCTAAACATCCATTACAAGAATATTCCAAACACGCTCTAAAACATGTCCAAAAACCAGCTCCGCAAACGTAAAACTGGAAAAATTCTCCGCATTCAATTTTTTTTAGGTGGCCGTAAGATTTTATCGCGCACTGAATCTTTAATGTCATCACCACTACCTTTTACAACAAATTTTGGCTGAGCCATAGTGAGACCAAGTCAGCTGCCAAATATTTGGCGTATGCCGAAAACTTCGAAACGCCGAAGCCGATTGCGTAGGTGTTGGACAGTGGGGTTTAAAGTCGATCTTGACTTCCTTATTACCTATTCGAGCAAAGCACTTTGCTGCCTATGGATACAGAGTCCAGATCTCTTGACCGCCTTCGCCACGGTGTCATTTAGCTTCGGCCAAACGAAATCTATATTCGCCGGTGAAAGCCAACCAAACGTGGTGGCTGCAGCCTTCAGTGTAAACCGCTTTGAACATTATTATTGTAGGATAAGTTTGTTTGTTCCGAAAAGCAAGTTATCCTACCCCATTGTATGTCAAACTGGCGGTGATTTCAACCAATGGAACCATAGCAGTAAGAATCCCGTGTAATTTGACCAATAAGAATCGTCAAAAAGGACAAGTCAAATCATTCCAGATTATTTCCGGAATTTTCTGGTTCAAAATCCTATTATCCAGTAAGTGAGCTTACAAAAAGCAAGGCAAGTTGTGAATTATCGAATAATCGTCAATTGTTCCGGGCTGTACAAGGAGAATGGTACAGTCGCTGTGGTGGAAATGAATGGCTCTATGTTAGAGGCACGCTCAACTGACAGCGCCACAATCTACACACTCTTCATTTTCAAAAGTAGAACTAGACAGAAATGAACAACAAAGAGCTGAAGCGAACTGCTCGCGGACCTGATACTCCTGCGGGGACGATAGCCCAAGAGAACGCCGCAATGAAAGCATTTCATGAGTTTTTAGATATGGTTGGCATGACAAAGAAGTCACTAGATTACATTTCCACTGCGTATGCAACTGAGGCGAGTTCTCCTTTGCAAAATATGTATTCATTGTTGGCTGCGTTTGGTATATATCTGCAGACGAAGAAGAGCACAAAATCGCGCTCTTCTGATGGTCTGCTATCGAAAGCTACAGCGCTTGGATTTTACTCTCCGGTTGTCAATTTATTGGGTGAAAAAATATGCCCACACTCTCACTGATTCTAAGCGAATTGGAAAGATAAGAGACAAAATGGGAGCTGCAGTTGAGAAAAGGAATTTGAGATGTAACATTCAAACGAATGACGCGTCTGGTTGTAAGCTAGATAGTTTGTTTGTACTAGTGAATGCAACTCTAGGAAAAAAACAAACAATTCTGCCAGTGGCATGCAAAGTGTGCATGATGGCTCAGTTCTCACCATGATGTGGCATACATTTGGCAGGGCGATCGATACATACTTCGCTCGCAAGAGCCAGCTGTCGATCACCAACTCTGGGGAGCTTTTCCTCCGTGTGGCTCGCGTGAAAACGTCAGTTGTCCAAGGCTTGTCTATTTACAAAGCCGCGGAACACTGACAACAATACGTTTTGCACGCATTTGGCATGCTCTCTGTGTGCACATCCGAGCCCTCTGAGTACATCTTTCCTCCAATCCCACGCTCTGCGGTCTCGGACCTCCCTGGCGAGACACCGTACACTCAGGAAGAGGCAATTACGTAGTGGGATAGTTTGCTACAGACACAGAAGAAAGATGGAAGCCATAGCAAAAAAGACATTGTCAAAACGCGTGCTCGTCCAAACATCTCTAAATATATTAACGATGTTATCCACCAGGCCGCAAGCAGTGCGAAAAAAAAAGAGATCAAGCGCTTATCTCGAACCTCAGCAGACACTCGATTCCCCGTGGAGCTGCAGTGTACGCAAACGGGTCGGCCAAGCTTGCCATTCAATGGATCTCAACGCGTGGAGCTTGGCTGCTTGACTCCCTGACGAAGGCGTTTGCCTACATTGGCACAACAACGAAGGAATATATGAGCGTTGGAAAAGTCTTTGCGGGTTACGAGGTTCCCAATTTTCCTGTGGCGACTCCAAGCACCAAGATGCTAGTCAGCCAGTTACCTGCTTTCGAGTTTGCGGCGGTGGCAGTGCTAAAGGATGAGCTGCTCCGGAATGTGTCCGGTTTCACTAGCGTCAACACCAAGCTTAGCGTCGCCCCTGACGTACTAGATGCTGCATTCGCGTCACTACTGGCTCGCCTGCCAGAAATAACAGAAGCAGAGAAATGTGAAAACAGTTCGGCTTTGTTGCGGTATACTCACCGTTTTCGCAGCGTGCTTCAGGAAGCAAACGACCAGTTGGGAGCACAGCTCACGATGACAAGCTGTTGCGAATGGAGAGTGATGCCGAATAACAGCTGGTAGCTCCACAATCACCTCCATGTAGGGAGAGCAGGCACGGAGAAGCAAATCATCCTCGAGGATGCAGTCACGCAGTCGCTGGCGCTAGTGAACAACCTCTGTGACAGCGTGACCAAGCTGCAAGCTGGACAAGAGCTCCTCCAAGCGAGCCACGACAAAACGATGCAGATGCTGCGCTCGAGCACGGTTGGCATCGCAACACAAGTCATAGAACCAATTGCAGCACCCACTGTGATCACACCGGCAATCGTTCTTGTCGCTGCATCGCTTGCCGGAGTCTTCTTCAACTGGCACGTCATGCGGCTGTGAGAGGTTGCAGAGGACAAGAAAAAACAAAACATTCGATCAGAAACGAAATCGTGTATCAAGATCATGAAAATACTGTACCAAGATCGTTTTGCCGTGCTGGACGAGCCAGCAAAGCGGGATGCAGCGCAGCACAGGGACTGGGAGCAGCAAATCTGGATGATCGGCAAGTAGTTGGGCGAAGTCGCAAACGAAAGGCTTCACAAGATCGACAAGAAGAAAACCACGAACCGAGCCGGCTCGCTCCGCAAACGCTGGAAGAAGATCGAGATCAACTATCCAGACTACTTCGCTGCTCTGAATCGGTCGCTATTGTTGCTGTAGCAGGAATGCAGAAGCTGTCACTGTAGCAGGCAGGCAGTAAGCAGTATCTTTTTGCATCAACAACCAGAGAGATTAATTGCATCGACAGACGGAATCGAACCGCCATCCAAGGTTTTACCCACGTGCTTTCCTTAAGCTATGATGATATGGTTACACAGAGCTCAATGCATTCACATTCCATAATAGCACGCACGTACACACACACGCGCGCGCGTTGACACAAAGGAGACACGTTCAGAGCGCAGGCGCGGTAACAGTAAGACTGGCAGGCGCCGTTGTTGTGATTGCCGCGCGGTCTGGGTCTGAAGAGAAAGGGGCTGATTTATTGAAATATGGTGACAGAAGCTCAAGGAGGGATGGCATGGAGGTTGGTTGACGCCTTTTATCCTTTTTAGTGCCTCCTAGCCAAATTGGTTCTCACTTGTCAATTTGCAGCCTTTTGCGCACTCGCCTCCCACCCACTTTTTGGCCCAAAACTGTTTTTCTCTCTTTTCTTGCCCCACAGGAGCTTTCAGACCATTCTGTGTTGTCATACGTTTTCTATTGTTTGTTTGTCTGATCAACCCTGTCACGATCAAAAACAAGGGCCAAAAGCCAAAAACCAAACACAAAACCCGTTTGTTTTGAAACACACTCGATTAACCCGATCAACCCGCCATTACGAGACCCCTTCACCTCCTTTCCGGAACGGATAATTGGGTGATCTGGTGGATTGGGTATTTCTGTCCATTCCGGAAGAGGCCACTATAATGGCATTTTTTCCGGAACGGATCCGGAATTTGTTACTTACTGCTTCTTTAATCCCAGCGAGACCCTGAGAGGTAGATAATAAATGTCCTGACCATGCTCAACAGATTTTGTCCAAAGCGGTACATTGACTGACGCCCACCGAACAAGTGTAGGTACTGCAGTAAATACGTATTCATAGCATTACGTGCTTTGAGAGTTCGTTGATTAGCGCTCTGTATGACGAGGTGGGCGTAGAGTAAACAGGGTAGACAAGCCGCGCACAGGTTTGCTTCGGCCATCCGTAATGTGTCACACGCATGATTCCTAACATACTCATAGCCTGCACTCACGGGATCAACGCACTAACTTACAGTACCGGTAACTTTAGCCGAACTCATAGGCGTGCCTCCATCCTGGCTTCTGTGGATACAATGATCCTTTCTTGGGATTTCTCTCAACGAGCCAATGGACAAGACGCTTTGAACAATTGCCAGACTAGTACAGGCTTTGATAGCCTTCATCCCAGAACTTCTCGAGATATTTATATGAGGGGAGAAATTGAGCTTTGGACCAGAACCTTTCCACCCAATTTATTGTAATATACTTGTGTGAATATGTTTACGCTACCGAGTACATAAGCTAAAACACGTAGTGGTTGTACGTCTTGAGCGCCACATGGAGCTTGTACATGACCTCCGCTGCCGTGGGGCGATCTTTCGGGTTCACCGACGTACACGCGGTGATCAGGTCCGCCAGCGCCTGCGGTGCATTCGCCGACAGTTCGACTCTCAGACGACCGAGGGATACCATCTGCAGCAGCGCTGTGTCTGGAAGCTGTCGTCCAGAGTCGGTTGATTTCGCTTGCGCATAGGGTAATCTATGAGAGTCCAACTCCGAGAGCACGACTCCGAACGAGAAGATGTCCGCCTTGTCGTCGTAGCGCTCGCCCATCATCACCTCCGGCGCCATCCACAGTGAAGTTCCCACACCGGCAGTCATCGTCTTGTCACTGTTCTTTCGTGATACCCCGAAATCCGTTACCTTGGCGTTCAAGTTGTTGTCCAACAGAATGTTCTTCGACTTGAGGTCGCGATGCAGTACGATCGGGTCCAGCGAGTGCAGGTACGTGAGCGCGTGCGCGACGTGGAACGCAATCTTGACTTTGTCGTGGTCGAACCCTTGGGGGCGATGTTCCTGGGTCTCGAACCTGGTCAGCAGCGCTCGGAGGTCCCCACCTTCCATGAACTCGGACACCACACACAGATTCGTGAGCGAGTCCCAGGCGACACCAATGAACCGGACGATGCGAGGGTGCTCGAGCGATGCCATAAGCTTGGTCTCGCTCAGAAACGCGTTGATTTGGCGCAGATCCTTGCGCGTGTGGGGCAGCAACGTCTTGATCGCGACCTGCTGATCCTTGTAGGCACCAACATGCACTTCGCCGTAGCCACCTCGACTCAGCAGACTCGATGCAATCACTTTGTCCAGCGGGATGCGCAGCGCGATGATCGCGTCGTCGTCCCACATGCCGTGCTCTTTGCCTCGCATGAATGAGGACTCTGTACCATCCGCGGATCCGAAGTGCGTGTAGTTCCCAGTGCGTGGCGTGAGCGCCTCCAGATCAAAGTTCTTGTTCCCTCTGTGCTCATTCGAGTCGCCGCCGTGAGCTGCTCGCCTCCTTTTGCGGAAGAACCGGACCACCAGGTACACCATGATCGCAATGATCGAGGTGCCTGCGAGTGTCATGCCGGCGATCAACGGTACACTCATTTGATCTACAATCCATAACAACAGTTGAGTTACACAACACAACACGTGAGCTCTCCGTAGCTGTAGGTATCGATATAGTACCGGGCATTGCAAGGTAAAACAAAGCTCTCAAGTAACCTACCAGCCGAATTAGAAGCTGCGTCCAGGAGGTCGGTCAAATCGCTTGCGGCACCTGAGGACGAACTGCTCGCGGCCGCTGCTAGCACTCTACGAGTGAGCCGCGCATAGGCGTCGTCGTCGGCGCCATTCTGGGTCCTGAGTGACCGCATCGCTGCTGCTACTGCTGGTGAGTCTGTTTGCCTGTAGCGAGATGTCTACAAATGGGGGAACTGAGGAAGTCGACGGCATTGAACCAATGGGAAAGTTGACGCTCCTTTCACGAAGCGAGCAGACAGCACGAGGGGGAGTAAACATGGAATCGTTAATCGAAATGCACATGAAAAAGCAGCCGCGTAAGCAAACGTAATCAAATAATAGGCCAGAGCAACCATTTCGTATCTGACAGTATGTAAATCCAAAGATCCTCATCGCGGATTGGCATCCCAACATCATCGTGTCTATGAAAGTCGCTGGATTGCTTTCAGGTTTTTTCTCGCTGAGATGATCTCGCAGTTCAAGTGCTCAGAGGTCGGTTGTGTCCTTTGATGAGGTTATCCGACTTCGGTACTGTCGCTGTCGATTCTTTGACCCGCATTCTCCAACTATGTAATCACGATGTTTAAATGCAAACACTTTAACCATTGCGTTGACAGCAAGGAAATCACACGTGCTTCTTCGTCATCTCTTTGCGCTACGGGTTATACTTGCTTGCCAGACAGTCTCTCTACTTTCAGACAACCGCAAGCTCCAAATAACCACTTGTTCACTTCTCTATGGTGCGGCAGATGAGCTGGACATCGAATCTTTCGGTTGCTGCGAAAACTCGTACAGTTTGTCAGCCACATACGAAATCTTCACGCGCTGCGACGGATCCGTGACGCACATCATCCAGATCAAGTTCCACTGCGAGCCACTCAAGCAACTTGGTCGGAGCGGAAGATTTCCCTTCTTCACTTGACGCCGAACAGTAGCGTCTACCAAACCTCCCAAGGGTGACTCACCAGTCATCGCTTCCAGGACACACATCCCGAACGAATAGCCGTCCGGCGCGAGAGTCAGGCGATCGCCGCGAATGTACTCGGGGGACTTCCACTATTGCGCTCCCTGCTTTTTCGGATTGGTCTTCACTTCCGCACTCTTCAGGATGCAACTCAAGCCAAAGTCTGTGATCTTCGCGTCGCTGCCCGTGCCGATTAGCACATTGTCACACTTGAGATCGTTGTGCAAGATGTTATGGTCGTGAAGGTACCGTAACCTGAGTGACACTTGGTACAGCAGGTGCCAGTTCTTCTCGGCGTTGCCTTCGCGCTTGAAATACTGTATCAGCGTCCCGTTGCCAGCGCATTCATAGACAAAGAAGCGTTTACCGACGTAGCAAGCGCCATACAACTTCACCACATGTGGATGGCTCAGAGGGAACCACACTCGCAGCTCGTGGAAAAACAATTCGTTCCTGGACGCGTCTTCGTCAGCTTCATAGCCCATGAACTTGATCACGACGGGAGTGCTGCGCCACGTTGCCTTGTACATTTCTCCAAACGCGCTAGTACCGAGCAGATTGTGTTTGGTGTACTTGAGGTCGTAAGAGTGAATGAACCATTCTGGGCGAGGCGCGAGATGCGCAAACGTTGACGCTGTTGTATTTTCTTGATATTGAGCTCCTTGAACTTATTGTTTAGTCGATCTCTCTTGAAGCGCACGATCATGATCGGGACTCTTTCTCCTCCCAGTGCTGCTTGGTCTCTGCCTGATACATTTTCTTTATTTTCAGACGAAACTCGCTCATCCTCAGTCGACTTAGACTCCGTATTTCTCCAAGACGCTTGGCTCGCTGTCTCCAATCATGAATCGGGTCGATCTTCGTCAGCGCAAGCAGCTCAAGCAATTCATCCATCCGTCGGTGGAATGAATTGCTCTTGAGCGCCACTTTTTGCTCTTAGTGCGAAGAAGCACCGATTTCTCTTCGGCTGCACTCATCAATAACCTGTTGAGACTCAGCAGCACCTCGCAATAGCTCACAACAATGGTGTCGTTTGGACGTCTATGTTGCCTCTGGAGCAACCCGTGAATGTCGACAGCTCGCTTGAAAATGTAACAAACGGCTTCTTGGGACTCGAGACAATACCTGCACTTCCACTCCAGTTTCTCGAGGAAGCCCCTAATTGTAGATTCAAGTTCCAAAAATATGAATCGCTCGAGGTTGTACGCTTGGCCCTTAGCGTGGAGCAGCGTCGCATTCAACCTTCCAAGAGACTGGTGCTTGGAATTCTCTTCACTAGCAAACTGCTCGAGACAACGAACCACACTTGAAATTGTCGGCCTCTTTGACAGATCTGCTGGCCACATTGCTTCGAACAGGTTTATTTGAGCGCTGGTCAATTCATCCGAATGCTGGGATCGAAAATTCATCACTTCTCCGATTAAGCATCTTCCCCCGAATATTCTCCGACTACCAGTACTTCCAATACACACATTCCAAGAGAGAAGATGTTGGATGCCATGGATGGTGCTGCCCCTTGATCAACCTCTGGCGCTTTACGTTGCTAGTCCTGCTCGCCATTTGGTGATGGCATGGCACAGCTCAGCGCGTTGATCTTTGCCATACCGTTTCCACTGATCCAAATATCATCGCAGTGAAAGGTCTTGACGAAAATCCTGAGATCGATCAGGTACTTAAGACCTAGAGACACCTCAAAGTAGCCTCTGCCATAGTAGATGCTTGTTCTCAGCACACGCCAAATACTCACGCAGATTCGTGCTCGATGGGTTCTCGAAAACAGCCATGAAGGAAGAACGAAGGTGCCATGCTCCAAATACCTTGACCACGTTTGGGTAATTCAAGCGAATGCACGTCTCAACAACTTCGACAAACTCGACTTGCTGCATTTGGTGCAACGTGACCATGACAGCTGAGTTTGACCACGAGCCACGGATCGTAGTCGTGGTTGTCGCACCATTGTCGCTCCCATTCGCCGCTTGACCAACATCTTACTCGTGCAGCGGGATGAGCTAGACTGGAGTCGGTGCCGGTGCCAATACCGCTTCGGAAGTATCTCGCACTTTGCTCAGCGATAACTCCAGGAGATTCAGGAGATCTTGACTGCATTGATCGCCTTGCACACGCACCTTGTGCTCGAGTAGTGACGCAGCTTCGATTTGTTCGTCGACCCTTCCTTTCATCAACTCGAAAAAGGCACTAAACCTTGGATCTTGTCTTGAAAAAGCCTCACCAGCTCGACCTTGTCAGCAGAACACTGCGCTTCCCAGTCAATTTGCATTGAATCACAAGAACCTCAGCTGATACTTTGCTCTAAGAACGCGAGCTCGGTGTGGAGATCACGGAAGCGGTTAGTGGTCGTTTGACTCACAACAAGTCGAGCATACACGCTGCTCGAAGAACACACCACCTTTAGCCGAATAACGTGGAACACGATCATGACAAACTGGGAGACTTCGTCTCAAGAAGAATCTGAGTTTCTTCCAACACGCCACAGATTCTCCACAATCGGTCGGCAACTCGCTCACACATTTACTGGAATTCACGCGCCGAAGCACCGTAGTCGCTCAGAGTTTGCAGAGTTGTCAAAAGGAGCGCCATTTGGTCATCTTTGGCTTTTTACTGGTGTCAAACACCCAATATCGAAGAGCATCGTGACAGCATTCAGGTTTCTCTCTTTTGCGGTAAACACCAGTACGGGTTCGCCTTCTAAAGTACGCACATTAGCAGACGCTCCCGCACTAATCAAAAGCTTCACCACGTCGAGGTGCCCCGACCTCGCCGCAGCAAGTAAAGGTGTGCATCCTTGCTCATTAACGACCTCCAGCTGCTCTGCACCACCACCTCGAAACGGCGTATCGCTAATCTGGATGTATTCGATTCGAGCTGCAAATACCGCGGCCTCTTCATCACCGCCTAAAGAGTTATTGAGGTGGCCAAGCAGCAGTGTCACAATATTGAGATGACCTCCCTGTGCAGCGACGTGCAGAGGTGTCGATGCATCCATGTTCAAAGTTTCCACTTTCGCACCATGAACCAATAATTCAGCCACCACGTCGTCATGACCATCTTGAGCAGCGAAGTACAGCGGTGTTGATAGATCCACATCCGGCGCGTCCATGCTCGCAAAATTCTTCACTAATTCAACCACAATGTCCGTATAGCCAAGCTGAGCAGCGACGCACAACGGAGTCGCTCCAGCAAAGTTTGCAGCTTCCACCTCTGCATCATATAGAAACAATTTGATCACCACGTCAATATGACCGTTCCGGGCCGCGGCGAACAGCGGAGTCGATCCATTCACATCTACAGTTTCTGTTTTTGCACCACAATCCAATAATGCAGCCACCACATCGATGTAGCCATCTTGAGCAGCGACGTACAGCGGAGTAGCTCCAGTCACATCTGAAGCATCCACGTTTGCATCGTGCAGAAGTAATGTAGCAACAATATCTTCGTAGCCAAGTTGTGCAGCATCCACTTTCGCTCCTTTCGCCAATAATGCAGCCACTATCTCATCGTGGCTCTCTTGTGCAGCGACGTACAGTGGAGTCGATCGATCAGCTTTTGCCGCGTCCACTTTCGCATCTTGCGCTAGTAATTCAACCACGACGAGTTTGAAGCCGCACTTAGCAGCGATGAGAAGGGGCGTCGCACCATCCGGGCTTGAAGCCTCCAAATTTGCTCCATGCGTCACCAAACAAACCGCTACACCAATGTTGCCACTTTGGGTAGCTGCGTGCAGCGCTGTCCAACCGGCCACATCCGCAGCGTTGACGTCCGCTCCACAAGCCAGTAATACAGTCACGACGTCTTCGTGGCCTTCTTGAGCAGCGATGTACAGAGGAGTCGCCTCGTTCCCTTTTACAGCATCCACATTCGCTCCGAGCTTGAGAAGAATCGTCGCCAACCCGTGATGGTCGTGTCTGCACGCAGCGATCAGGGAAGTGTCTCCTCCATCGAGACCAGCTGCGTCGATCAGAGCCGCATCTGCATGCGCCTGCAGCAGCTCCATCAGGGGTAGAGACGGTGAGAAACCGGGAGAGGCGGCGTTCATCGTTTGTGATGTTGTTTGCTTTGCTTCGGGCGGGTGGGCTTGGGCTTCAGTCGGCTTGTCACACAATGGAAGGAAGTGTGAGAAGAAAGAAAAATCCAGGTGGAAGCCAATTCTGCCTCGTATAATGGCTTCATGTATTAAACGAGTTTATACTGGATCATTACAAAGTGTTATCGCATTTTTCTCGTTATAAAGAGAATTGTCTTGCAATGAACTAAGAGGTTCGAAGTGAAGGCTGTCGTTTGCTCAGAAGGGCTTGGAACTTGAATGCTTATTTTATCTTAAAATGTATAAATTTGACACACTTTCATTTTCTATCAATTTTAAAAGTGTATTTCATGTTTGATTTTAGGCCAATAATTCGAATCATAATTTTGTTAGTTAGGATATTTGCCCACAAAAATAGGATCCCCAATTGTGTTGCGCAATTCTCAGTGTGAGAAGAACAAAGCGGGAAAGCAAGCAATCATTAGAGAACGAGCGCCATCAGCGTCATCATGCTGCACGACGAGGCCTCGCTCAGGTGCTTTATACGTATATGCATGCCTATACATTACTATGACCCCCTCACTCACTGTGTGTGCTACCCCCTCTTCATGTGTGTATGCGTATACAGCTCGTACCTGCGCGAGACCGCGGGCTTCTTCGCGGACCCACTGCACGCCCACAGCTTCGCGCGCGTGGCGGTCGCGAGGCTCACGGCGATCGACCGCAGCATGCTCTTCTTCCGCGACTGCGCGCTCTGCCAGCAACGCATGCTATGGATCGGCCGGCAGACGCGCAAGTTCAACATGCAGCCGAACAGTGGTGGCAGCTCGGCTCGAAGCAAGACTGGGATATCCAACAGTGAGACTGTGGTGGTGGTGTTAGCAGGCAATGGCGCGGAGGCGGCTGTCTACCAGTGCCTGCAGTGCGGCAAGTACATTCATCGCGATTGCCTGTCATTCGTGCACTTGGCACGTCGCTGTCGGAGTCTCGAGAGCGGTCTGGAGTCGTGTTCAAGCGGAGAGGGTCAACTACAACAGCCGCAGTCACGCTCGTTGTCGTCCTCATCTCTCGCATTATCATACAAGCTCCCGTCGCTCTTCCCAGTCTCAAAGAAGCCTTCGGCAAATAGCAACAACGCAGCAGCAGCAACGAGCGAGAAGCAGCCACCCCGGCTCTTTGGCAACGAGCACCTGCCTGCGTCGTTCACGCTCTCGACGCTGATTGAAGAGCTCTCCCGGGATCCATCAGCGCCATCATTGTCTTCATCAGTGAACGGACTTTCAAACCCCAACGCCAAGTCAAAGTCTGCGTCTGCAAAGTCAGCCAAGATCGCTCGCCGCGTGGCGCCGTTCCTTGCAGCCGGTGGTGTGCTCGGTGCCATCGCGCTTGGTCCCATCGGCGGCATGCTCGCAGGCTTGAACGTGCTGGTCGCGAGTGTCAGCGTCGAGGCGATCGCTGCGGGTGTAGGGCTCACGGCCGCGACTGCAGCTGCTGCGACTGTTTCACACAAGAAGAAGCTGCGGAACGCGAAAAAAAAACTCGAGAAACTAAAATCGGGCGAGTGGGCCATGGAGATTTGCTGGAACTGCAAAAAATCGTACCAGGGCGTGCCCTCCGACGAAGCTTTCCGGAAAGATGCTGAGTTCTCGCGCCGTTTTCAGTCGCCTCCAGTGTATAGTACAAGAGAAGATGAGGAAGAGAATGGTGGTGAAGGTGACGATGGGGATCAAGATGAGAAGATCGAGAGAAGGCCGGAAGGGATCCCAAGTGCCGATGAAGTGTACGCGTTCCTGTTTGGCCTCTTTTCGTCGTCGAGCGAGTTTCTGAGCCAAGTAAACATGCAGCTCTGCGCTGCGTTTCGAGAACGGTACAACACACGCTCCAAAAAAGTTGCAACAGCTTCAGCGTCCGCATCAGCCCAGAAGGCATCGACGGTCATGCGAGACACCTTGCAGGATACAAAGATGTACGTTGCGCACATCATGGGAGCGACGATGCAGAGCTTCCCCAGCTTGGCGAGCACAGACCAAGCGCTCTCCAATTGCTCTCAAGCAATCGAGCGGATCGTGTACGACGATATCTACGCGATCGTGTTCCGTGAGTTTGAGACGGCGTTCGCAGACGCCGACGCGATTTTCCATGAGAATGCTGACCGTATTCGCAGAGAGCAGCGCGGTCGTCCAGTGTCGCTGCTGTACCACCGGAGTTCTCCTTCTGGTGGTGCTGCTACAAATGAGCCTCCAATTCTCCACGAAGACCTGCAGATCGCCGAGCAGAAGTTGGTTGAGATGATCCACAACGCGTGTTCGCCGTTGAAGAAACTCGAGCTCCTGTGTACAGCGTTCCGAGCGATCTGCTGTTTCGCGGACCAGTTGCACCAGACCGCGTCAAATGCCGACATCCTGATCCCGATCGTGTGCTCGCTGCTGATCTCGTCACCGCGACTTTCATGCGACTCCAGTAGCAGCAGTATCGGCAGCAGGGATGAGAGCAACAGCAACAGCAGATCGAAACACACGTTTGTATCTGAGATCGCGTTCATCTCATTCTTCACAAATGGCGGCGGGAAGGGCGTCGAAGGATATGTGCTGACGACTTTTCAAGCAGTGATTCAGGTGATTGCAGCGGTGGATCTCTCGAATGGCCCTGCGAAAGAGCTGGAGCTGTTCATGGACGATGAAGAGGACGACCAGGACACGGAAGACGAGGAGTTCTTCGACGCAGTGTCCGGAAACTAGACGAGGTACGATGTTTTGTTTATGAGTGCGGTGATGTGGTGCGGTATGATGATGAAATTACGTTCATCGAGTGGCCAAAATACAAGAGGACGCTGATTGAATACAAGGTTGTGTATATGTGTGTGTCTTGTGGTCTTCAAAACCATTGGCGTTGCTATTCTACTTCTTCAAGGAAACTATGGGAATCCAAAGGACACAAAGTGCGAACAGACGATAGCTAGCAACGAACTTTGACAAGTTTTTTCGTTTGGAGCCAGGCAATCGATCGACTACGAATGAGACAGATGATTTTCGACATACGAACGAACTATTACGTAGTATGTTTTGCCTGGCTGAGTCGGTCTCAAGTTGCACCATGATACGTTTTTTGTTAACTGTGCTGCGTCGCAGCGTGAGACACGAAGCTCTAAAGTTTTTTGGTGTATGGTTGTTGCTTCAGGTATCCATCCCACCGTTCACTTTCTTCCGGTTCGTCTACTATCTATTTTTTGGGGGAGGGCAAAGTGCCTAACTTGTTTACAAGAGTTCGTCTACTATCTACTACGACCCAGCGACGAAGTTCGCCACGTTGCGAGCTCCTCAACCCAATGTGAAATCCCACTAAACAGGACCGAGAAGCTCATCTTGCAAGTGAGAAATACGATGGCGGTGCCATTTTTCTTCATCCTCTCTGAGTCTCTTGAGTCAAATTGGTTCAGGTACGATAGTCTGCTGCGTGAATTGTTGAGAACGGTGGTTGATCATATTTTAAGTTCATATCACTACTTTCTACTTCAAAATTCTAACTACATGCATCACTTTCACGCTCGTGAAGGACAAACTCACGACAAACGACTATATACTGCTTCCTTGCAACCACTTGCGAAACTACTAGAGCTGTATGTCGTGCTCCAGCGATGCGATGAAGAAATCGAGGGATTCTTCAAGCGACGGCAGCTCAAAGAACTCTTCGTCTTCCCTATCGTCGCTCACCGAGCCGCTTTCATTCCCCTCCAGCAAAGTCTGCAGTTGCTGCTGGCTGATCATCATCGCTGGGGAGTTCATACTTTTGCTGTCACTCTTGGTCTCTTGATTGGTCGGACTCGCCGCTCTCACAGGGCTCGATGATGGTGGTGGCGATGATCCTCCAGTCATTTGCCTCGCGATCTCGGCGGCGACGCGCGGTCCGTTCATTATCTTGCAGAACTCGAGGATGTCGTCTTCGATGCGGTGCTCCAGGCGTGCCCAGGTCTTGCGGCCTTTGCGCAGTCCTCGCATGCGGCGCATGATCTTCTCGTAATACTTCTGCGTGTGGGTTTGCACCTGGCGCACCGAGCGCGTGTCGACGAACTCGGCGATGGTCGACCACGGTCCCTTGGGGTGCTGCCTGATCGCGTAGAGGAACCGGTCGTGCTCTTCTTCCGTCCAGATGCCATTGTTCATCATCTCTGTTGCGAGTGTCAAGTACTTGTAGTGCGAGAGGTGATAGTGTTTTGAATTGGCTGGCTACAGTAGTTGAAGCTCCAACACGTGAAATTGAGAAATGAACTGCGGAATCCTTGAAATGATTTTGTTCCGCAGCCGACCGTCGAAAGCAGGTGGTGATTGGATGTTTGGACTCAACAGCTAGATGAATCAATCACCACATTGATGCAAATGACTGATGGCACAATGCATTCAATCGCACTGCACCAGAGCGCCAGTAGCCATCTGTAGTCTGATAAGGGACTCAGTCAATCACAAAGCAAGGCACACTTTACCTCGCCCAAAGCAGGACGTCCTCGACACCGCGCGCGTCACCAACGCACTCAACCACCATTCCAGAGGGCTATAAAACCTTAGAGAGGGATCGAGTGCGATGGATTAGCAACAGGTGGGTTGAAAATTTTCAGTTTCGAGGCGACGGGAAATCGCACGCCATGGGTAGGCGCTACCACAGCGCTGTTACTTATGAGCCAACGCAGACTCTCGAGGCGCTTCCTTGTTGATGTGTATTATAAATGGGACAGGTTTGGCTCAAAGAAGCCATACAGGTAGGTAGCTACCGAGTGCACGATCACGATTGCCTGTGGTCGCCGCGGCTGATAATCAATCAGAGGTGGAATCGTTTTCGTAATAGTGCAACGCGTGAGTGATGAGTGCTAGCTACTGCATACCCGCTTGAGGTGGACTATTTCTTCACAAGCTCAAAAAAACTGCCGAGGTAAAGCTGAAACGGCTCGATTTCATGTGAATATTGATGGACAGTCCCAACTTCAACATACACCCTCTTCTATCTGATACTTTCACTTGTATCGTCAGTGTAAAACAGCGAAACCAAAGAAACCAAGAGCTCCTTTGTGTCACACGCGCTGATCAAGAGTGATGATGCGTTGGGGTGGAGACATGATGATATGTCGTTTGGCAAGTGAGTAGGAGCCCCATCCTCCCGCCCTCATCCCGAAAATTTCACCATTTTTCACGACTAAGTGTACCATTGTTGTGAGAGTGAGAGTGAGAGATGCTCGTTGCCTTTTAATCCTACAAGACGAGCTGCTCGCCGACGCCGATGCCCTCGTCCATCTTGCATAGAGTTTACAGGATGGACTGTGTGAGTAGCAATCTTTGAGGATTCTGCCACCTTCACAGACCTCCTATGGACGGAGTATAGCGTTATGGTGAACATTGTAATTGGGGTCAATAAAAAATACCACATAATTAACAGTTTGAGCTGCTCGCTCTTCATTGACCTGCGTTGTGTCTGTTTACATGACTTATTTACAATGACTAGCAAGTTCGTAATGCCTATCATGAGAAGTCACCTGCTTCAATAAGTGCTGACTCGAACTCTTTAACTTTGTAAAGAGTACAGTTCAGTGTCAACCAAGTGTCAATTACTGACCTTTTTATTTCCAACACTCCAAGATCGCGAAATTTCCCACCAAAATTTTATTTTTGCATGATAAATTAGACCATGATGAAGACCACGCACACGCACGTCATTTGCGTCACTTGATCCATTCTCGACCTACAGAACAACAACACAATGCCTTGGAGACCCTCATAGACTGGTCAGGTTTCGTTCACGTTGACGAAGCGTTCATTCATTTGTTCCAGTCCCTTCAAGCGCTACGTGGAACAACTCTATCATATCAATAGTATGCTCCTCACCTCGCCACCACTACTATAGTGTCCTCGATTCAATGCAGGTCTTTGGGATGTGCACATGCATGCCTGCGCATCTGAAAAAAACCTCTTTCGCGTGGTGGTTGTTCGTGGTTAACTCACCAATAGTGCTGTTATTGTTGCAGCTCATCCACTGCAACTGCACTCGTAAAAACTGAAGCACCCCTTGCTCCTGCACATGTATAGAATTCACTAGCGATCGGCCTATTTACCAGTATATTTTCTCCCTTTCCAGGACCCCCGTGGTTTAGATAAATGTGCAAGATGTCACAACTATTACCAGAGACTATTTTTTCAGTAATTGGAAGCAAATGGGGCAACAAACGACAACCCTCGACAAATATTTAGCCATGTTGCACCACTGTGATCAATTTCATTGATGTGCCAATGTGTCTATTGCACTGCATTCGCCCACATGTGTAATTGGCGTAAAACGCAAATGCGTTGTTACGATCAAAATTTGACCTTTAATGTCACGTAAACCACGCGAGATTGTTCCCGCTTACTAAGGGTGGGATACACAGTAGCTCATGAGCTGCGCCGCGCAGACGAATGGGTGAGCAACACCCTTCCGATTTTGTCTTTTCGCCTCCAACATGGTTATTTGAAGCACGTGTGAGAACAGCAACTTCAGCCCTCTTTCTCCATCCCGATGTAGAATGAATATGGAGAGGAGCAATCGTGTCTCTCTTATAAAGACCTGATTCATCATGCTATGCCTTTAAGTATGCTCGTAGTGATAGACCTAACATCAGTGTTTCCAGGAGTACCATAGCAGGAATTCCCATAGTGACAGCGATGGGGAATCGCACGCTCGCGTGGGTTGCCTACATCGTTTACTACTGTGTACCCACACATCCTCGAAACGCGTTGTCGTTAGGTGAACATGGCAATGCAATTAGGTCAGGCTTGATTGGCATTTAAACAGATGCGGGATCACAATCGATAAATGCCGTTGAGAGAGGTACACTGTAATCAGTGAATCTCATTTCACCTGCTCTTTGTGTGATTATTGCATGGAGTAGCACACCCACTTGAGGTGGACTATTTCTTCACAAGCTCGAAAAAACTCGATGGAAAGCTGAAACGGCTCGATTTCAGGTGGACATAGATGGACAATAGCTGCAACTTCAACATACACTTTTGCATATGATATTTTCCTATTCGTATCGTCACAAGTCCAAACACCAGGTCAGTGGAGCACAGCGAGACAACAAATCGAGAGCTCTTGAAACACACATAGCGACGATAAGGGAGCTATTAGGGTGGTTACATGAAACTTAGCGCCACCCCATCTCTGAAAATTTCGCCGTTTTTATAGATTGTTGCATTGGGGATGTTCACAAAGCAAGTTGTGTGAGATGTGATGCGCCTTGGTGTGTGCTGTACACTCACAATGGACGAGGGGCGAAGTGCACTTTGCCTTGCATTTTCCACCATTTTCAGTACTACTATTGATTAATACTGTCTGCATGTGTGGTGTTTGTATCGGGATGCTTGTAACCCCGACGGCACAAATACCTCTTTATCGTGACTGTCAACTCAAACATTCTCTTATGCAAGCTCTTCAGTTGAATCGCTGACTCGAGCTCGCTAATTTTGTAAAACGTACAGTTCAGCGTCAGCAAGGGTCACTTGCCGACCTTTTTATTCTCCAAGCCCAAGATCGCGAAAATTTTCATCAAAATTTCCTCTTTACAAGGTCGGCAAATGACACCACGACGACCCAACCGCATTGCCACAATTGAGTGGTTCATGGTCTAACCTTCAAGGTCAGGTTTCCTTCCTTTGACGGAACATGCATTCGCTCATCTGCTCCGATCCCATTCAACGCTTTTGGGCGACACAACGGCGCTCATGAGGCACTTTTATCTCCTTTTCAACCCACATCTTGCAACAATGTACTTTGATTCAGGCGACCGTGAGCTCTTCAAGACGTACACACATTCGAGAGTCCTCTGCCCTTTGCTTCCGTTTGTTGCTGCAGTAATACTTCTTTCCAACTACATTCATGAAAACTGAAACAATAGCTTCTTGAATCAAGCAGGACAGGAATCTCCATGATCAGCCGGTGCCATTCGTTGTCTATCATCACAAGCTATGTTGGTGGGTGTGAAGGAGATACCTTTGATCACTGTCGTTGATATTTTTTTCACCAACTGGGAGCATCAACAAGCGACGACAGTTCCTAATGCTGCGTGAAGTCACACCACTTGGATCACTTTTCAGTATTGTGTGTAATGGGTGCAACGCGTGAGCGCTTTGGTGACTTGCTGGATTCTAAAGAGGGAAGTGAGCTGTATAATTACTCACTGGCAACCAAATGAGTGAACGGCAGTGAGGTCTGCCCCATATGGAGGTCAATCATCCCCAACGACTGATGCTTTATTCAGCAACTGGGAGGAAAGGTTTAGCAACTGAAGTACACTCTACAAATACTAGTATTGAGCAGAGGGAGACCATAAAGATCAACTTTCTACGTGTGTAATTTGCGCAGCACACGAGGGGATTCTTAGCTCAGTGCCTCTTCAGCACCGCGTGACCAAGAGTCAAGAGAGGACTGACCAGCAAGCACGTACTCGACTAGTTTCTGATTGGCGCACGAAATCATTCAGTAACAGAGTAATCCAGCACATGCAAGCTTCCTCATGAAAAACAACCTCTCAAACTACAAGGCGCTACGAGTTGGCAGACGAGTTCGGTCATCGTTGACCCCAGCTTTGATCCAGCCAGTGGTAAGCTGAGCAGACTGCATCCACTCCATCCGTGGTGCCCCTGTTCCTATTGAAGATCTCCGTTAGATCTCCATCCAACTACACTCGCTGCGTCCCATCAATGTACGTTAGCGTGAGGTAATACCAGCTATTGAGGTCCAGGCTGACGATCGCTGGTTTTCGATAGTGATCGAGCACTGAACAGCAGAGATTGCGATCGGAGTTCACGATTGCCAGCTGCTGATAATGCGTTGGATGGCCTCCACTGGCAACAGAAATGGACTGAATGCCTTCAGGGTAGTACGTAGCGTTGCCTCCCAGCTGTGGCGGCTGTGCGTCGAAGGCAAAGATGGATTCTTGCAAAGCAAACTCGGCAAAGTACGGACCTACAGCTGCACACGACGCTCGTGTGGGTGAAGGATCAGCTTCAGTATCTTTGAGCAGTCCATCGGGCTTGAACGAGAACTATTGGTATATCGCTGGAGTGCTGAGGTTGTTTTGTTTTGCTGACTGGAAGTATCATATCTAGGACCGAGACGCTCTTGCCAGTAGTTCTCGATGCAACCCCCCAGCTCCATCGCTGACGCACGCGAGGTTGAAGAGGTCAGCGCCAGTGAGGCAGCGCGCTATCGCTAGCCACAAGTCGACATGGAACGCATCCGGGAGCGCCATTTTTGTCTCCCGACTGGAGCTCTTCGTTCAACAACGTTTCTTCTCTCGTCTGGAAGAATGCACCCATGGCCATGAACACGGGCTGGGCTATGGGAACGTTAATTATGGGGGATCATCCAACCTCCTCCACAAACCTCTAAGAAAGAATCCGAAGGACATTCTGATTAAGATAGAAAATCCGACACACGTATAAAAATCTGACCAATGACTTCGTCCAAAGGTTACATGATACAGCCCCATCGAGATAATGGGACATTGGTATTGGATGTTACAACCTAAATTGCTGATGGCCAGCGATATAAGTACTGTTACTGTATCAACATCAGATTTGACTCCACTATTCGTTGACCGGTACTCCAAGGTGCAAAAAAAGCTTCGTAAATTCTGTCCGCTGCGTTCCACTGCGGCCCACTGTGAGTCCACTGCCAGGAGCCGTTCACGAAGCCACGAATAGGGCCAGGGTAGTTTTTCGTGAAGGCGCTGTTATGTAAACATATAATGAAACCCTTCATGAAGTATTTTTATCATATTTATTCGTCCACTAGATTTTCATTTGAATCCACAAAGTGGGAGATTATGATTTAAATAGGATCTGGGTCAGGACTTTCATCTTACTCTACTATTTAATTTATCTACCAGAGTAGATGAAAGTCCTGAGCCAGATCGTATTTAAATTGATGATTTTTTCTGGAATCGTCCCTCTCTTGTACAGCTTAAATCAGTAGATCTGATTCAGAAAATCTACTGATTTAGCATTTTTTGCAGAAAAGACTGACCTAATTTATGATTAAATCAATAGATTTCTTACAATTTTAGTAAAATCAGTATATTTCTGGATTTTGATAAATCCAGAAATATACTGATTTAAGAAAGTAAAAGCAGAAGGGATACAAAACGGAAAAGCAACCTTTCTGTGAATAAACACTTCTTGGTACCACTGATACTCAAATGTTTGATACTTATGCTAATGGTACCAAAGTACGAAGATGTCATCACCAACCCATTCGTCAAAATCACCACCAAGTGACAACCAACGCCACAAATGGCAGAAGCTCACGCTCTGATGGGAACGACGACGGCACTGTTTTCGCCAGAAGCGCTGGAGGTGCTGGCATTCTGGTCCTCCTACGAGCGACTCTGGCTTTTGTGGTTTCCGAAGGCTAGGTCCTTGAATCACTAGGCTAACATTGTAGAATAGTTGCGATCGACGCAGGGCTCGACTTTAAGCATACGTAGATCGTTGTTGATGGCCAAACAAGCACCTTGAAAGGAGCCGCGATGTGCCATGGGCAGAGAGTTGAATTCCAAGCGTGTTACTCGTTCTTTTTGGTGCAGATCGACACGGGGACCGGGTAGGGCCTTGGGGTCGAGGAAAAAAACTGCGGCGGGGCGGGCTTCATATCGTTGCGCAAGGACAGACAGCAGCACGTGGGTGTCACCTTACAACATTTGAATTACAGACCGAAGAACTAGACCCACGTCGACCGAATCAAGTGAATCATGACGCTCACAAGGAGACTTCACCTAAAGAGTTTGCTGATTGACTTGCCGTCACATCTGGATCCACGAGAACACATTTCCCCATTGGTGTACCGCTTATTAGATAGATAAACCTTTGCCACAGTTAATAAAGTTCCAACTAAGCGACGATTAATATGAGCTGCTCGTCCATGTCCAATTCATAACCGGAACGATCATAAGGTAAGACAGGTTTTCTTTCATAATAACTATCTCTCAAAAACTCCAACGAAATGAAGCTCAGTCGATGCTGATTAACAGACTACTACTCACATCTCTTCTCCATACACACAACAAAATTAAATAAAAGCGTGAGTTGAAAGCGGTCATCCAGCCATTCACGCTTCGCAAAATACTGCTTTCTCTCTTTGGTCTACCTCAAGCGCGCGTGATGGCGGTACCACGCAGCGTCGTTGTACTCCTTTGAGCCGAAGAACTCGATGAGGTAGTCCATGCAGTCGCTGAACGACGGGATCTCGGCGCCTCGTCGCGCGAGTTGGTGGTGGGTGACTGCGAATGTGCTCTCATTGGCGTCTCTGGCATGATGATGGCGACCATGGCGATGCTGGTCTACATCTGCATCTTGGTATCCGGAGTCACTCCCAGTACGCGCATAGCCCTCCGAGCCTCTCCCTCCACGGTGATGACCGTGAGTATCACGACCAAGGTACCCGTACTCCTGGAAATGGCCCGAGCTCGAGTTCCTAGGCACGCCGTCCCCCTGGAACTCGTACTGCCGGCGACGGAACACGTGTCGCTCGTACTCTTCGTGGTACTGGTGGTGCTGCTGGTGGTGCTGGTCAAAGTAATAGCTCGGCGCAGGTGCTCCACCGAGAGTCATCGCCATCGACGATGACGACGAGTCGAGGTCCATCATATCCATCGACTGCCTCGACGACAAAACGGAGGACACGCTGGACACACTGGACACGACCGAGAGCCGCTCGCTCTCCAGCTCGCGCGCGAGGTGCAGCGACTCGTCGTCGATGCGGTGCTCCGGTCGCAGTAGCTTCTTGCGCTCCTTGCGTAGCCCTCGCAGGCGCCGCGCGACCTTCTCATGGTACTTCTGCGCGTGGGTCTGCACCTGGCGCACGGAGCGCGTGCCTACGTGGTCGGCGATGCTCTTCCATGGCCCCGTGGGGAAGAGCTGTAGACCCTCGAGGTACCTGTCGTGCTCATCCTGCGACCAAAGACCACCGCCTCCGCCTCCTGTCTGCGACGACGACGACTGCTCGGCTGGTGTGCTCATGATGATGGCATTAGAGGGCGAGTGGCAGGTGGGAGGCGTGTGTGTGACTCACGGGGACGAATCGGAAGTGGCTTGTGTGTGAGATGAATGAAGGATTGAGCTGTTCTGTTGGCTGAATGCCATCGGATGGGACTGGTTTTCTAATCACGCGTGATAGAAGAAGAAGAGGGAAGAGAAAGGCGGAGGGCCTGGACCCGGACCGGTTATGCCAGAAGTGTGAGTTGATACCAGAAACGGATACTTGAATCAAATCGAACAGGAGGAGATCACTAGAGTCAGTAGCTTTGAGGTTTTAGTATACGACATTGTTTAAAGTGTACTGAATCTAGATCGGAAAGGACAGTTTATTTGTGAAATGACCATGTTTGGAACGTAGCGCCTGAAACAATGTTATCAAAACTCTTCATTTTGTGTGCGAACCAGGGGGCCAACTGGACCACAGTCATGCACGTCGCTCGATGCACACGAAAGGCAGCTGATGGTCTTATTGCTCATACAAAAGCCAAGTGTAAAACACGCTGGTGGCTGGCTGGCACCTTCTGGAAGCATGAATGGTGATGAATGGAATGTCCCAGAACGTCAGAGGTAATCGCATGAACCTGTAATGACTCTTCAGCCAAACTGAAGGGCTCGTCTCTATGTTCTGTACCTAGTTCAGCACGCGTTCGTTCCTGGAATACGGCTCTGGCGGCCTGGATTGATTGTCATATGCGTCGAGGCTGTAGACGCACGACAAGGGCTGGCTCGTAGGTTCGACCACCTGCTGAAGCTCAATATGCTGAGAAATCCTTCGCATTTCGCTGGTTGCTGGTTGTGAAAGTGCGAGAGAGACTTTCTTGACTGGTTCAAGTGAAGCCAGTCGAAAAACAGTCCAGAATGTGTCACTTTTTCTGAGCTCCTCAGATTAAAAAAGTAATATGGGATCTCAGGCTCGAATAATGATCTCACATTTGGTTGTGACGGCGATCGTCTGCTGAAATGGACGGACGAGCAGGCAGTTAAGCAACAACAGAAACTCGCTCTATAATAATAAAGTAGCGAGCGAAAATGACTGAGATCCTAGATTCGTACACATTGTGTCACGACGCACCTATGAGCTAACTTTAATGACTTTGGTTGTGTGATGGCTGGCCTTCATGAGCTGACACTTTTGCTGTTTGGAAAAGAAGCAGGCAGGTGTTCTGCGTTTGTTTACCATTTCCTGTACCCACTTCGAATACAGCACCACCCACACACGTCATCCATTGCATTCTCGGATATGTGATTGTAGCCCACCCACAATGTGGGTGTCATTCAAGCGCAATCGCAATCAAAGACCTGAGTGGCAAAATTATTCGCTCCTTCACTTGTTCCATCGACCAGGTCATCCCAACCCGAGCGTGAATGAAATAAGCCTCGTGTATACGTTATGAAGACCAGACGCTAGGAATGCCAAGAGGATACCAAACGCGCTCAAAGAGTGTGAATAATTGCGGTTGGCTCTGGTCTTTCGCTGTCAAGGAAATCGAGGTGGGAAGAGTTGTTGTTTTGTCATGTGACCTAAGAGACGAATTTCCTTGTAAATAAGGATATATGGACCTGCAAATCAGTCATCGGGATGGTTGTTACAGTTAAAATGATAGTTTAACTTTGTAGAACATCAAATATGACAATCTTCGGAGCCTGAGGCAACCCTATCCATTGGATGAACCCCTACCCTTGGCGGAATCAGTCTGTATGTTAAGAATAAAGTTCTATTTTATCAATATATTACATATAAAGTAATCAGCACAAAATGACGTAAAGTCGGTTTCGCCTATTTAATGCACATGCATTTCTACAAAGTGCATTATTTCTGTTATAGGACCTTCATCAGGTGAAACAGTATCTGTGATGCGCATCAAGTTCGAATTTCACTCGCATACAAAAATGAACTTTTGACACAAATAAAAAGCTCCCTTCCGGAAAGTCCATCATTCCTGCATAAAACCTCCAGGTCCAGCCTTCCAGGCCTCCATCGTCCAGCGCGTTAGACTCCCACAAACAACAACAGGCTAAAGGCTCCTTCTCACAGCTTCGTCACCACCACCATCACCAGGCGACGAGAGAGCTCTCCATTCATTACCACGAGCCTCCCATGTCCAAGGTGGCGTCCAAGAAGGCGCTCGCGCAGCAGAACACGTTCCGCGGCGTCTGGTCGCAGGACGAGCACGACCTCTTCCTCGAAGCGCTGCAGCTGCATCCACAAGGACCCTGGAAGGTCGTCGCAGAGCACATCGGCACGCGGTCCGTGCGCCAGGTGCAGACCCACGCGCAGAAGTACCATGAGAAAGTGGCGCGCCGGCTGCTCGGACTTCGCAAGGAGCGCAAGAAGATGGTGCGCTCCGAGCACCGCATCGACGACGAGATGATGAGCCTGTGCCGCGACATCGAACACAACGGACGGCTCTCGACCGTCAGCTCCATGAGCAGCTCGTCGCAGGTGTCCTCGGTCGCGACCACGGTGGCGAGCGGTATTAGCCACCACCACGGCGGCACGTCTTGCGAATCCTGCGGCGCGCGGCCGTCATCGTCGTTCTCGATATCGACACCGTCGTCGGTGTCCTCATACTCCTCGGCGTCTTCGTTTGCGAGTCATCATCACAGCCATCACAGCCAGTACCAGGACCCGTATGAACAGGAGTACGACGAGATCATCTCGTTTGGGGACGACGACGCGATCTGCGAAGAAGAGGACGAAGACATGGGAGGTCAAGAGACTCTGATGTATGATGGGATGGGGATGCAGCCACCAACGTTCGATGTCCAGGCCGAGGCTACGGCGCGTCAGGTGGCAGCGCAGCACGCAGCAGAGGAGAAGCGCGAGCTGCCGTCGTTCAGCGACTGCCTCGACTTCCTCATCGACGCCTTCAGCTCGTCGTCGTCGCGCCATCACAACAAAAGACACCACCGGTGGGGACGGTGAGTAGAGAGAGATGCTTGTTGATTTGAATGACGAAGGACCAGTCGCCAATTTCCATGAGCTATCGCCAAAGACGACGAAGAAGAAGTGAAAGAGACAACATGGAGGCGGCTGCTATTGTGTGCTGTGTGAATATTATTTTTATGAACGCTCTTTTGTAGATAAACCAAGAAAACAAGAAAGTATGTTTTTGCATGAATGAAACATCTGCAGATCCACGCTCTTGGCGGCCTAAACCCCCTAAGACATAGCTCTTTGACATCCTGGAAACATGAGAAAAGCGAAGGTGGCTAATACACGAGCTCGCATGACATGGTAGGAAACGTACAAAGCTTTCCATTGTTCTTCTTAGTTTTTTCAGTAGAATACTTTCGAGTCGTGATAAAGTTTAAAAACATAGGAGAACTTGGTTTTCGCTTTTGCGCTGTAGTGATCAACTCGTGGGAAAATGTGGGGTCTTCTGGCACGCACAAACTCCAGACTGCTTCATTGTTTTCATACTCCTCTCTTCTGACACGAACAAATTCACTCTGCGAACACGAAATTCAAACACTACCACTACGCATTTTGTCGATGGAAGAAAGTATCTACAGCTCTTGAATGCTGCGTTCTAAAAGGCAATTTATACTTTCATCCAAGGAGCAGAGAAGAGGAAGTTGTCACCAACTGAGAAGGCTACGATCGCGCGAGATGGCACGTGTAACCTACTTTGAGTAGGATCCCCATCTTTTCCGTTGCTTATGCGTCCTTTCTCGCCCTAGAAGTTGGCAATCTGCTACTGCCGAAAGCAGCACTCCAAAGCCAACGTTTACCATCCATCAGATCTGATCTACTCTACAACGGTAGAAATCATGGTCTGAAGTTGTCCAGTGTGAGTCAATTCCCGTTGGGTTCTCTCAAGAACCACCACAACAGTCGAAAGCGCATCAAAGTCGAAGACGAACCTGTACCTCATGCAGCATTGTTGGCAAGGTAACGTGAGGAAAGGTGTGTCCAGTGACAATAATCAGCGCCACACTTCTGACCAAACAGCAACTGGAAGGAGTAGCGCGAGTCCAGATTAAGCGCTGTAGAAAAGCACGAACAAGTTCGAGACCCCTAGAGTCGGTTGCTCTGACGCTTCATGGGACACCACACTTACCGTGAATACAACCAAATAGCGGATTTCCTCGAGAAGCAGCCAATAGCGCAGCTCAACCGAAGGGAATCTCAACAGCAGGTCTTGCCCTCATGGCGCAAAAATCACTCCACAGCTCGTTCGAAACTTTTTTTCTACACGCTGATCAACAGAAACCTGAAGAGCGCCTCCAGCCGGCTTGGTCCACTGATCGAGTCCGACTGCGAACCACTTCGAGAGTGAAAGTGAGCTTTGCAACACATTTTGTTGGCATCATTGCCTGGTTAGATGTGAATGAGATGTACTGAAAGCAGCTCGCTCTATGTTTAGCCTCACATCTATACACAACGATCCTTACCAATATCAAAAACCTGCGCCTCCTGCGTTCATGGGATGTCATCCTGCTCGAATACCACGAGGTATTTTCGTAAATAGCATCAGTTCAGCCACTGCCATGCAGTTCTTTTGTAAGAGCGTGGGTTTTTGATAGACGATTTCACAGAGTGCTGAGACAACGAGAACGAGCCGAGATCCAGCTCGCCAGGATGACGTGTGTGTGTGTGGCTCTCAATCAAGGGTCATTAGATACTGACCACTGGGAAGTTGGTCAGCATGGGCTACTGAACATCGGAGTAGTCATCAAATGCGTGATTGATCAAGTGAGCTGAGAGCCCCAGCAGCGGTGTCTGCTGTCCACTTCTACAACTGAGATCCACAGTTATCCATCAATCACAAGACTGGTTCCGGGGTGGATGGATACTCTGCACGCCTTCGAGGCTGATAGGACCAAAGCACATTTAGTATTGCAGCGATACTTTACGAGACGATCGATTCAATATGTCGCACGCACAAAGAAGGACAACGGCCTCTGGTTTTTGTGAGCTACAGCGGAAGCTATGGATACAAAAGCGAGCAGCTCCAGTCAATAGCTTGTTTTGTTCATAAAAAGAACAGTGAGCTTCAAACGTTGCGAAAATGTATCCACAATATATCATTTTAAAGAGTTGGCACATTGAAGATGTCACAAATCGGGACCCACAATATATGCTCGAGAATCATTCTCGAGCATTTGAACTAAAGCTTTTAGTGCTTCTCATTTTATACCCGAGCTTTATGAGAAGTACAACTCTGTATATGCGTGAAGTGTGCTCGTACTCTACCACGGTCTCCTCATTAAGCTGAATGCTATTTTGCGAGCACCAAACACAGCGTCCTGACATAGCGACACTCGTGCAATGGCCCTAGGTTGGTCCTCTCTGGTTGATCAGAGGATGGCAGGTGTATGCGAATGGATATGATGTCCTCGTGTTATGTGATTGTGGGTGTATTTCATCACTTCGTATCGAAAATGTATCCATCCGTTCGAAACCCCTCCAACTGGATTATCATTACAGAATCCTCGATAGGCTTCTTTCTGTAAAGCATCCTACTCACAAACATATTGGGCTCTGAGCACCAGTGGCTGGTGCACATGTATGACACAAGGCGCTTCAACCTGGTTCTAGCTCTGGACAGCTATCGAGATGAGCTGTGGACACTTTGTTTACTGCTTCGCATTCATATCAACGAGTTGGTTCACTCCGTGAGTCGGAAAGGAGCGAGTCTAACGGTGAGCCCCGTCCATTGCCGCCAACCTAGGTCCGACTCGCACTGGTTACAAGAGAATGGCTACTTGTTGCAGTGTTGATGGACGTCGTCCTAGATTCCGTGCGGCGTGGATACTGGCGGGTCAGCGAGCGTCGCTGGATGGAGGCTAACACGGTTTACCTAGGACGGATGGTTCATTCTTAAACATACTCGCTTAGACCCATCTAGAAACATGGACAACGCCGAAAACACCAGCACTAGCACCAATCCACGCATTGAGCGTGGCGTATGGTCCGAATCAGAGCACGGCAGGTTCCTGGACGCATTGAAACTCTACCCTGAAGGACCGTGGAAGGCTGTCGCGGACCACGTTGGTACTCGCTCGTCGCGCCAGGTGCAGACACATGCGCAGCGCTATTACGAGAAAGTAGCTCGTCGTGTGCGTGGACTTCGCAAGGACCGCAAGAACGTGGTCCGATCAGAGCACCGTCTCGACGACGAGATGGCCGGACTCTGTAGGGACGTCGAGGATGACGAGCAAGCTGGAGAGGAGATACACGTAACTCCGAGCCGCCGTGAGCTCAGCGTCATTGCGATGCGTAGGCGCGGTCATGCTTCTCCGGATGTACCAGCTACACAAGAACGTACTATTGCTACTGCGGGCTCTGCGCCGGGTGGAGATGAAGAGATAGAGCCGTCGTCAAGTCAGAGGAACTCTGCTGACGACAGCGACTCGCTCTCCTCGCTCGACGACGACTACCTCGATTTCTTGTTGGGGATCTTAGCAAGCCGAGAGTACGCTGAGGAAGAAAAGTAAAGTCGACGACTACTAGTTACGTGTCCCTAAAGTCAACGTTTTGATATCAAATATGCTTGGTTTAAAAGAAATGCAGCTCTATGACAAAGTCAAATGAAGTTCTTGTTGAAAGCCCCACAATGTAATCTGAAGTAGTAGTCGTGGGTTTTGTGCTAGCTACTGCGTTCAGGTGGCTCTGCAGCTCGCAAGCTAACTGTTTGTTCAGGATTGGTCAGTGGTCTCGATAATATGTCATCTGTCCGCCACACACATTACACATAGGAGTGCTAGTGGATTTGAGGCCTGGTCGTCTACATGTATTTTGGTAGTAGGGGGTTTCGTAGTGGTGAGACTAGCTCTGGATCCCAACCACTCTAGATCTTGGGTTCACTATTCATTACTGCAGCTAGACAAACAACTTTTCGAATCGGGTGTTCATGATTGTTGCTATAGGCATTTTCTGTATACAGAGTAACTTGTCCGATCTACAGAGAGACAAAGGCTTAGTCGTCTCTAGAAGTTTACTATATCTTACTATGTCTAATTCAGTTTCATTTCGATTAATTCTAGGATACATACTTTCGTCTACTAGGTTTGGTTGTCGTCTCTATAGTTTGGTTACAAGCTCATCGGCTGATTATCTTGTGCATCTAGGATCTGAACCAAGTAGCTCAAGTAGCTGTCGTCGATGTCCATGAATGCGTCGGCGCAGTTAGCATCTGAGGTCACACTGTCTTCGTCCTGGAGCAGAGCGTCGATCCAGCCAAGGTGGTCATCAGCACGCAGTCGAGTGACCCAATCGCTATCATCTAGGTCTCCAAAGGAGTTCAGCTCTACAGCTTGGAGTCCGCGCTGGAGCTGACCCATCTGGGTATCACTAAATACCTTTGACTTGAAGAGACCCATAGTACTTTCATCAAGACGGTGCTCGGAACGGATGACTTTCTTGCGATCCTTCCGCAGTCCACGTACGTGACGCGCCACTTTTTCGTAGTATTTCTGCGCATGGGTCTGCACTTGGCGCGCCGAGCGCGTACCGACAAGGATTGCAATGTTCTTCCACGGACCCTCTGGGTATATCCGGAGTCCCTCGAGGAACTTGACGTGTTCTTCTTCAGACCAGACGCCACGCTCGGTGGTCTGGGCGGCGGCGGTGGTGGATTCGGTGCTTGAGGAGCTCATGATAGGTAGGAGGTGGAAATGATAATGAGAGGACAATTGTAAACGACCGCAAACAGCTGGGCATATGTGCATTGAATATCCACTTGGTGATACGATACGTGCTAACGCAAGAGCACGTTCGACTAAGTGACGGAGCCATGATAATCCAGTGCACATGACCAGGTTATACCTTTGCGAAACGCGATCATGCACGTGCACCGTGGTATGCCCGCATGCCCACGTACTCGACTATCCACTTGTGTCTGCTATAACTCACTAAATGGGAGTAGCAAAGTATGGATCGCCGGAGCAAATCCATTTCGTACGTTGTTACTGTATTATGTCGCTCGAAGGTCGGAAGATCCACGAGGAGGGAGATGGTGAAAGCGTCTGTTTTATGGACCATGTACTCATTTCAGAGAGAATATCCAGGGGGCGGAACTGACTGAGGAGCTCCGTTGTCAGCATCCTATATCGCCAAACTACCTCTTACTTCTAGCAATAAAATGCGTTGGAGACACTGCAATCGTAATGATTCATGTGTTTGGGTGGGAAAAGAAAAATTCGATCACGAGTCTACTACACTCGCTTCTGTGGACGAGCTGTGTAATATTTCAGCGATCATACTCAGAACTTTGACTACCTCCTCGATAAATTGTATGAGTGGTGTTACCAGCATAAACAAAATCGTATTTGTGTTTAGAATTGTTTGTTGCTGATACTGAAGAAAAGAATCTGAGGCTAGTTCGGACCAACGGACTCTTGCCTTTAAGGTTGACGTTTACGTGGGTTGGCGGCTATCGACTTGACTTGAGTGGAGGACTTAGCTGGCTTCTTGGACGCTGAAATCGCTCGAGTCGAGGATCTCGATCAGGTAGTTGAGGTAGCAGTCGTCGATGTCCTGAAGTGCGTCAGCTTCGGTTGCTGAGGTGTCTGCAGCCCAGGACGCCAGCTCTTCATCGTCAAAGAGCGCGTCCACCCAGTCTAGAGACGTGGTTGCATCGGAGGTATGCTGTTCGCCTGACGCCGAGGTCCAGTTGTCTTCTTCTACGCCTTCAGCATCCAATGATGCATTATTGTTGTTCTTGTAGCTAGTAGCGATGGCTTTGAGTCCTCGTCGGATCTGACCAATGCGAACACCAGTCTCTGCCAACTCTGGGACTGAACACAGAGTCGTCATGTCCTCACCAAGACGGTGCTCAGAGCGAGCAATGTGCTTGCGATCTTTGCGCAGTCCTCGCATGCGACGACCGACTTTCTCGTAGTACTTCTGCGCGTGTGTTTGCACTTGGCGCGAGGTCCGTGTGCCGATGTGCGTGGCGATGGCTGTCCAGGGACCCTCGGGGAACATCTTGAGGCCGACGAGGAACTTGTCGTGCTCTTCCTCAGACCAGACGCTCATATTGTGTGTGTATTTTCGGTAAGTTGGTGATGATAAGCTTTGTATTCAACGCTGAGGAATTGGAAGTGAATTCTACTGCTGCTTGGGCGATTTTTGCTACGAGTGAGTCCATGATGAGGATGTATCTAGAACCTCTACTTGGAACAACGAAATGTATCTTCAATCATTGCTGCTACTGATACTTCGGTGAGATCGTTTGACACTCATTCACAGCACCAAGTCTCCTAGCTTCTTCTTCCTGCCAGCCGCAGTGAATATACGCATCCACAGTTGTGACTTGTGCGTACCACCACTCGATATCCTACGGCACACCTAGTTATACGATTTTCCTTCTTTAGCTGTAGCTGTTACCAGGTGCGTCGACTTGTGTGGATTTGTGAAAAGATATATGGGGCGTGTCGCAATCGACTAGCCGGTTCAGATTATTGACCAAATATGCGCTAACCAAGAGCTATGCTGGACGCGTGAGTGCAAAATGTATCCATTAGTCGAAACCTCCAGGTGTACGCTGGGCAAGCTGCACCCATTATTGTCCGTACGCACAGACGCCGACAGAATATCTCATTAAATGGATGCACGAACAGCCAAGAGGTGCGTTCTGCAGCACTGCAGTTTAAAATTGCCCAGAGACGGATATTCTTTGGATGTTTTTTTTAGAAGGCCTGTGGTAGGCACGTACTGGTGAAGTACTCCAGAAAATACTTTTCTCTGTTGTACATCCTCGCGGTTAACACTTTTGATTGGAGCAACAGTATGTGGCTGGTTCTTGAGAAAATACCAAATATAACAGTACTGGATGCATTTTTTTTACAATGCCACGATCTTGGTAGGTCGGAACCTTTATGCATCCACAATGTGATCGAAATGTGTGCACCTCCTCACAGTGTATACTGAACAGAAAAGGGATGCTGTTTACTTTGCAAGTGTAGTATTTTAGGAAATATTTCTCAAAATGTACTATTATAGTATAGCGAATGTTAGTAGTGGGGCGCTGTACGCAGCAAAGCTGAACATCGAGTTGATATTCAAAGTTTCTTGGTGGTACGAGTTGGCCTTATCCTACATTTTTTGTGTATTCCCGCATTTATTTTCCAGGTGAGATCAAAGGATGCCCCTGTGTGGGAAGACTGTATTACCACCACCAAGTGAATTTTCTATTGCTTCCCTTGAGCGCTGGTGTCTGTTGGTTTCGGTGCTATAATTGATATGAAGCTAGCCCATCGAATACTGTACAAGGTCGTCATAAAGGCACAATATGAGAGCACCCCCGCCCCCACATACAGTTTTGATCCAGAGTAGTACCAGAGAGCAACTTATTCAAGCTCTTCAGATGTGAGCTCGTTGTATCCTACGAAAATGGACGCTATGTTGATAGGTAAGCAGTGCGTTCACCGTCGGGCGGTGGGCGATGAACGCAACATCGCATGATCGGCTTCTAGGGGACATCCTCCAAGGAAGATCTGGTGCCTCACCGCTGTTCATCACCCCAACAGTCAGCGATAGGGGACATCTACGACCGAGTCACACGATGTGGCAAACTGGCACCACAGCGATACAACGCTCTCTGAGCAACCACGTACAGGGCGACGACGTCCGCACTCTCACCGCCCGCGCATCGCGGTTCGCGTCGGCGAACACCGGCACTCTTCACCCCGACGGCAGCTACACCGTCGACGTCAGCTCGGCCATGGGCGAAGCGACATCGGAAGAACTGCTCGCCAGTGAACGCCGCTGCGGACAATTCGATCTACGGCGGCTGGAGCGAGCGTCACTCGCCAACATGGACTGGCTGTGCGACTCAAGCGGGCGCACATACAAGCTTCCATCACCGCTGACCCCGCCCGGGGCGGAGACGCTTGCTGACGCAGTCACATAGAACTGGGAGCGGCACGGCGAGACGCGATTCTTCCCCGGATTGGACATGACGCATGTACCACAAGCGAGACGGCGAGCCTTCTCACGCTTCTGCCTCGCGCTAGCCATCAACTTCCCACGCATCCTCTGTCGACCGTCGCCACAGGCTGCGATGACGTCTTTCGATCGATCGGTACACGCCCACCACGAGTGGACACTCTCCACGAAGGAATCAATGCTCACCCATTTCGAAGACGGCCATCTGGGTCACCGACAGCGAGTCACCACCATGGACGAGTGCGAACGCGTGGCCTCGTCGCGCCTCGGACAGGGCAGGGCACGACTGCAAACGCATCCGCGGCGCGCCCGCGTAGTGCCCCTGTGGCATGGTGCCGAACGATGGAGACCACGACGGGCGATCACCCGACGGGAGGTTCGCGCTCAGCTCACGGTGACCGGAGAAGCACAGCGCGACTCGGCGAGCGGGCGCGGAGACCACGCGGAGCTCCTCTGTGGTCTCGACTTACTCGAGTGGCGAGATGTGCGGCACGTGACCGCAACGAATGCGTACGTTGCGCAGTCACTGTTTCGCCTGAAGGCGAACCGGTTCCCGCTATGGAACCGCGCGGCCGAGAACCTCTCCTGCCCGCACCGACACTGCTCAGACACGACGACAGCCACAGTGAAGCACATCTTCTGGGACTGCTCAGCTGCCAAACGATGGTGGAACACGCTCACGTCAGCGTGCGAGTATCTCGGACTCGACCTCGGTGACGACGCGAGGACGTGGATCTTCGGGCTCGAGCTACTGGACATACCCCAACAAGCATGGCAGACAACCACAACGCGGGTTACAACCACTGGCCGCGAACCGGAGCTGTGACAACAGCTACACAAGAGCGTGACGCTGATCTGGCGAGCACAGGTCACCGAAACCATCCACGGCATCTGGTGCGAGCGACTGCAGCACATCGACGACGACAATCGAGATCCCCTCGCCTCACAGGCCGTCGCCGGAGCCACGCTTCGGCGCGTCCTCCTCCGCCTTCGGGCAATCGCAGCTCAACCCGGACCGCGCGAGCGTCCGGCAGGCACAGACGAGATAAGGTCGGCGCTCGTCGGCTCCCTCCTCACCCACGCGGAGGGCCCGACACTACTACCCGCTTCACCCCAAAACACTCACTCCTCGCTCTATCTACTGTTCTTCGACGGTGACTCGTGAGGCAACCCAGGTCCCGGTGGCTCAGGCTCGGTCATCGTGCGCCTCAGCCTGACAGAACATCGTACCTCGGTGGTATGGGTAGCCAGCATGGCGTACGGGAATCAACGGACCACCGACAATGTGGCCGAATACCGAGGCCTGCTGCATGGACTCTGACATGCACGACGGCACGGTCTCACACCACTCCATGCTGTCGGCGACAGCGCGATCATCATCAACCAACAACGACACCGG
>JALBZB010000180.1:0-42265 GCA_038050625.1 Pythium sp. MPC-2022a
GAGAGCTGTGCTTATTGCTCTGCATCTGCAGGCAATAGAAGCACGTTCTCAACCCCGTCACGAGCCCTTGTGGAAGGTGTTCAATACACACTTCCTCACTCTGTGCGCTGTGTTGCGTAACTCGGGAACGCCCGGTTACAGAGCCGCTATTGTGCATTTCCTCTTTTTTTTGGCGGATGGGATTTCTATTTCAACCTTCTGTAAGAGGAACGCCTCTAATAAAGGTTAATTAAATGCAGCATCAGCATTCACCATCCTTGTTTACACTCTATTTGGCCCACCTTGTCTTGTATAGCCCTCTATTGTTTGGCTTGTCACCTTGTGTTGCACACAGAAACCGCCAAAGGAAGTTTTCTGTAAGAGGACGCTGTTCTACAACAGTCCCTCAAACACGACACACACGCTTGCGCGTCTTGAGGAAGCGCTCCCGACTTGGAGGGAAGGAGACTTGAGTGCTTGAAGGCAAATTTGCAACTGAATTGAAAAGCTGTTATAGTTCCTGGGCTGCTCCTGATGCACCTGAAGGGTTTGTGACACGTTGGGTGCGTCATCAGTCCAGTTCTCCAAGAGCAGGAACCATCATTCCGAACATGATTACGACCATTGGTGATTACCAACAGTCCCGAATCCTCTGTAACATCATCTAGCGACGGAATGACGTCACTCGTGCATGTGGAATTCGTTTGTGCTGTGATCTCTTTGTTACTAGTCAACCACAATGCACATCGAAGGTGGTGTGTGCTACACATTCCACCTTCATTCCACTTTCTGTCGGCAGAACAAGGAGCGTAAAGGCAAAAACAAGGTCCGTTGATAACTATCTGAGGTCGTTTTGAAATGTGCTTGAATGGCAATTTGCAAACAAACCCTCTGACCACCTCGAAGTTACCCTCGTTTTAGCGCCAATTACCTCTTTTTATTAGCTATGGCGCCTCGAATAAGCTCTTGATGTTTGTATGGAATGCATGGAGTGAATAGGATCGCAGAAAAAGATAGGGTTACATCACTTGTAAATCCGTATAAGCTTAAATATCTGCTAAATTCACACACTCCCAAATATTTGAACGTTTTTATGTCCGCTAATCTTAAATCCCTACTTGTTGCTGTCATGTGTCCGCACAACTCTCAGCGCACTCAGTCCATTTGGCGCCAAGGGAAAACGGTTGCCAGACGCGTTGCCACGGTGATCCCTCGACTCGAGTCGACATGAAGTCGGCCACAAAGCGCAAGTGCCACGTCGGCGCCTCTATGAGCTACTGCGTTCAGTGAGTGAGCGCCTCTGCGAGGGCAAGCAGTTCCAATAAACAAGCAGCGCACAAAGAGAAACAATCGCCACCGCGTGCCCCGCACACATACCGGGCGACGTTGCTTGATCTGCATCCAGACCCACCAGCAACGATCGATCGACCATACATCCATTGGCAGTACGTGAAGAAGAATCCAAGCAGTCGCGCTCTATGTGCATGTATGCTGCATGCGTATCCTATCTTCTCTCTCTTCGTATGTCTCAATCATGCACGGCTCGTGTTGCTTTTGCTGTCAGTTTGTCTGCTTGCAGGTAGACCCAAAATGAATTACAACAACATGCGACGCCGAGTGAACGCAAAGCTAAGTGTACATAGCGGTGGCGGTAGTGGCTCTGGAACAGCAGAGGCATCGTCTTCGTCGTCGTATCTGCCGGACGTGCTCCCGGAAGACCGGAGCATGACACCGCGCGCGCCGCCACGTTCAAGCGGAGCGCCTGTGGCTCCCGCATCGCCCAAGCCACTCTTCAGCTCGTTCAACCAGGCGAATAGGCAAACGAGAAGGTCAGTAACCATATGGAGCATTTGGAGAGATCGAACGGGTGGCGTCAATATCTGGATTTCTATACTGATAGAAAGGAATGTGTTGTGATGTGCTGGTTATCCACTGGTTGTACGCAGGGCGCTGGACCTGCGCGACAAGAAGAAGCTGCGCTGCATTTGGCTCGCGCCTGACGAAGGTAAGGAGGACAGTTTGCGTATGAGATGTCAAGTGTGTGTAACTGAGCTCGTCGAATGTTTGGGTTGGCGTGTATCGTGCAGGAGCCCAGCAGATCGTTCGCCCTCCACTACTCGATGACATTCATTACTCGTACATCGCGGTAGGTGCTGTTGAGATAGATCTCTCACTGTTGTTTGTGCATGAGCTGATTGAGTTGTACTATTGATGTCCTCTCAGATCTCGCGGTTCGGGCAAGACGTGCTCGCAAAGATCAAGCGAACGGATACGTTGTCGGTCAATTTGGAGAAGAACGGGCGATTCATGGACGCAGTGCACACTTACGAGCAATCTAGTAAGATGCTGGTACGATCTCTTTCTGGTTTTGTGTATGCGATTTGGCTTTCTCGATTATGTGCTGGTGTGCTTTTTTGCTGATGAATTCTGATGGTACATGGTTGAATTCTGGCAGAATCGGTGCATTCAAAAGCGATCCGAGTCGCAAGACGTGACAGTCGAGGAGATCAAGTGGCTGCGCGTCGACTATGAGATTCGATGCGTGCAGCTCGTCGCGCTCTGCATGCTCGGAGCCCGAAAGTCCGATCGGCAAGTAGATAGCACGCCATTCCTGGTACGCTTTGCTATTGTTTTGCTAGCCTGGATAATCAAGATGGTTGTTGCTTACTCGCAAGTACGACACCTATTGTTCATGCCACCGAATCCACATCCACACAGTTGTTGAAGAAAGCCGAGGAGCTCACTGCTCGAGACGGGTTGCACTATTGTAAGAAGCACGTTCAGCGCGTCGCAGTCTACCAGAACATCACGAATCACTACAAGAAGCAGAAGAAATACCAGGCAGCGCTCCAGGCTGCTGAGAAGGCTGTTCGTATCAACGAGAAGCTGCCAGTGCGCGATCGACTACCGATCTCGTATTTCTTGAAAGCCTGTCTCCACGGATTGCTGAACGATTCAAGCAATGCGGGTTTGATGTACACCGAGTGTCTCAATCTTTCTGACGCCCAGCAGCCTGCAAAGAGTGCAGCAACCTCGCGCAGTGTTGGTTCTGGACGTGAAGACGAGCAAGTTGCTTTGGAGACGTTTAACGTCTTGAAAGCGGCGACGTTGCACAACATGGCGATCGAGTGGGCGAATTTACACATGCCTGACCAATGTCGAGATGCGCTCGCGAGCGCGATGGAAGTTGGCGTGAACTGCCTCCCGCAGACCCATCCCGTTGTCATGCGGATCCTGGATACGTACAAAGTCATGCGTCAGAATTTTTTGTTTAAGGGTGACTCGTCGAGCGAGACGAAGCCCACTGTAACCCGTCTGAGTCCACCGCCGTCGTTCATGGGGATTGATGACGTCACGCTCCAGAAACCACTGCCACCAAAATCACCAAAGTTTGTTGGAGGAGACCAGATTGCAGCCAAGAGGAGTCCGCGAGTCGAGATAATCCAGCGAAGTGTAGGCGAAGTACATCCATCACAGCAGAGAATCAGTCCTCAGCGTCCGCTATCTCAAAGTACAGAAAATGTTGCCATCAGACTCCGCGAATCTCCTCGTAAGAGATCTGCAAAGCGTTCGATGACCACACCAAAGATGCCAACTGGTCTGATTGGAAGACCGGTATCACTAGGTGCCACCCGAACGTCATACGTGGTGGCAATGCCAGAAGATGGATACGCACATGCGCTTGGGTCCAAGTACAATCCGCACAAAGAGCACGTCATCGTAGAGGCGCGAATGTTTGTCGCAAGAAAGAAAGCGGCATCGCGAATACAGGTTTGGCTTTGGTGGAACAACGTTTAGTAATTTCCAGGTCGGTGTGCCATTGAATCTTATCATTTCTTTTATTTGTGCAGAAATTATGGCGATCGGCGCTTGCCAATCACCATGCACAGCAACAGCAACAGCAGCAACTAGCGGCATCCGTTCATATACAGAGCATAGTGCGCATGTACCACAAGCGATCAAAGTTCAACCAGACGCTTGAAGGAACCAAGTAGATTCAAGCGTTGTGGCGAGGGTCGCTGGTTCGAGTGCGGTGTGCAAACCAATTTCAGTCGTCTATACAGATACAGAGCGCATGGCGGGGGAGGAATACGCGGAAGGATTTTGCAGCCAAAAGGGCGAAAGCGGTCTTGATTCAAGCAGTTATGCGCGACTTTCTAGCACGGGCGTCGATCGCAAATCAGCGAGCGTCCGCGATAGTAATACAGTCCCACGTTCGACGCCCTATCAACGAGAGTCTACTGAAGAAAGCGACCTCAGCGGCTACAACGATCAATCGTGTTTTCCGCGGTATGCGTGCTCGCAAGAAGACTATCGCAGAGCGTGAGCTGGTACGGGCAATGGCACGCGACGTTGAGGCTGTTATGGATGGTTTATTGGCGATGGTTGAAGCCTTAGCAGAAGTGATGGCAGATATACCTGAGCCTGAGTCGATGGACGTTCAAAAGAGTGCGGACAACCCAGCCGACTCAGCTCTTCCTGCTGAAGTTGTTGATGAGTCTACAGACTTGGATGATGAAACTTTCGATGCATGCTTCTCTCAAGATCCTGGAGACGAAGCACTACCACCCAAATCACCATTTTCGGATGAAGTGGATGCTGAAGTAGCTCATGAGTCATTCTGCGGTGACAATGCTCCAGTAGAGGCAGAGGAGTTTGCGACCATCATTCCAGCATTAGCGAGCGAAGATGAAGATACTTTGAATCCCAAGACATCCGCTCAAAAGCCTCAAATGGTTCGATCAGACACGAACGAAGCAATTCTTGGTGTCATTCTGTCCAGTATCGTGTCCAGCAACGTCGAGAATGTGATTCAGGCAACAATCGAGGACTTCACTTCAGCCCAGCTACAAGAGGGTCCATTTCCTACAGATATTATTGATGACAATGCAGAATCAGATCCACCACAAATCGAAAAAGAGACACCGTTAACCGATAGGAGATTCTACAAGCCATCACCAACAGAAGGGGATATTACAAAGACAGTACCTGAAGGCGACAGCTCTCCTGTCACTGCTGGTTCTGTTCCTGAAGCTGAAGCTGATGCTGATGCTGAAGATGGCGCTGACGTAGCGGCGTGTGCGGAAGATAGATTTATGTCGGAGGTGGCCCCGGAGCCGATTGTATCGGCCACTCTGGTTATTGACCAGGATGCACTTGGAGGGGCTTTGTTGGACAGTGATTGCAATGAGACTGCAAATAGCTGGCAACTACCTACCAGTGTTTGCGAACCATTGCCTGTGCTGGCATTGAGCGGAACGAGTCTTGTTGGATACGTCGGAGAAGGTATTAGTCCATCAAACATTGAGAAACTCAATTCGTTCTCTCGCTCGCGCCCATCGTGTGAAGATCGTGTATCCCATCGGAGCTCGGCAGAGCCTTTATGGCTTGCGAGTGCGAGAAAGCCAGACGAAAGAAGCTCGAGTGACGTGATCACAGGGACGTCAAGCACCAGCACCATGAAGACCTTGCGAAGTATGGTGATGGGTCGTCAGCGGAGCATGAGTGAAGACTACTTGTTTGAATTCATTGCTCAATGCAACGGTGGTCTCGAGAACCTTGAAGACGGTATATCGGAGGTGTATGCTTCCATATTTCCAGACGAGGAGCTCGATGAAACAAATTTGTCAGGAAGCCAAAGTCAATCGGTCGACTGGGTGTCAGGGAGCTACGGCTTGGGGAAAAGTTCTCATGATATGGACTCTACTGTGTCTGCAAACCACGGCGAGGACGAACTGGGCAGCAGCCCTCCAAGACAATCCGACGGTCAAAGCACGATCGACCTGGCAAGCGTGTTGAACGAACATGCACTCAGTGCAGATAAACAAACGGAAAGCGGCGAGGAGCTAGCAGTGAATGATGAGGACTTTGCCAAGAGCGAAGAAGATCGAGAACTACCAGCGCTAGGACCGGAGATCGGATGGGATCCTCTGAACCAGGATCACTCCAAGGTCGTCCGCAACGTCATCTCTTTGTATGTGTACACTACGCTACAGTACGCACTGCTCGGAGCCTCGAGCCGGCTGGAGGAAAGAGGTCATAGCTGAAAAGATCTGAGATCATCTTGGTAAAACGAGCATGTAAAACGAGAAGATCTCGACCTTTGATTTTTTGATCTCACATCCCGCTTCCTTCAAGCAAGCAAGCAAGCTGTTTGGACAACATACGTGCTTGGAGGAGAACATGCTGGTTTGCCATCGCCTCGACAGCTTGCGAGTGATCAGCTCCGCAAAAGCCCTCGCTCAAGTCTCAGGTCTTCCTCTTCATTTCTGGCACTTACAACACTCTGTCACTACTCTTTTCGGCAATCCTCTATAAATTGAGATAAATCTTCTATAAGTTATTGCAGGTTCGATACAAAACACAGATTTAGCTGGATAAATGAAGAAGATATTTTATAAAACTGCTAGCAAACATAGAATCTCTTGCTTCTATATCCGACTTCATTTGGATTTTGTACTGAGCCTGCAATAATTTATAGAAGATTTATCTCGATTTATAAAGATATTTAACCTGCGTTTAAAAATTGGTGTCACTATTGAACTCTCTAGCTTTAGAGATTTCGCCAAGTCTCTTCCAACAGGAATTGTTTAAAGAGGAAAAAACAACATTTATTTCCTCTTAAGAGATATATGTCGAAACCGTACTTAAGAGAGAAAATAATGTGCTTGCTCTTTTAGGGTTTGAGAGGGCAAAGCCTGTACAAAACATCAGGGAGCGTACTTTAATGAATAAGAAGTGTACTCTCCCCCTTTGAGCAAAATCGATTCAATCGGTTGGGGACAATTAAAGCAGCAAAGGAGCAAGCTATCAACGCCAAAAAGCGCGCGAGAGAAGCGATCCGCCCATTCGCTCTCTCTGTCTCTGTAGCAGCCCAGCCGTCACCGCCATGTCGTCCCCGGAAGCGCAGTCCGGCAGCAGCAGTAGCAGCGAAGACGAGTTCGACTTTGGCGCGACGTCCACGAAGGCGTCCGAGAGAACTGCCACTGCCAAGGCCGAGCCGAAGAGCGAGCCTGCCACGGCGACCAAGACCGACCACTCAAAGCTCTTCAGCGACGACGAAGACGACGAGGAAGATGAAGATGCTGGTGGTGATGGTGACAGCAAGGCGGCCAAGGCGGAGAAGGGCTCGGACGACGGAGGAGACGACGGCCGCAAGGAGAAGGAGATGGAGGACCTCTTTGGCTCGGATTACGACTCGGAGGAGGAAGAGTTCAAGGCTTCGTACGTGCTTTTGCCTTTGCTTCATGTACTTTGCTAAACAGTGTATGATCGTGTGGGTGTAGAGCTGACTCTACAACACGTATTTGAATGCGCACAGTGGCATCAAGGAGTCTCCCGTGCGCGAAGAGAACCGCAGCGCGATGAATGACATGTTCTCGGAGGACGCGGCGGACCACGGCGGCTCACACTCGAACGAGATCTGGATCCCGAAGACGCCCAAGGCGCCCAAGTCGGCGTCCTACTTCATCACCAAGATGCCTAACATCCTGCGCCTCGTGCCGGAGGCGTACACGAAGCAGTCGATTGAGGAGGAGATGCGCAACCCGTCGGACGAGACGCTCTACCGCAACTACGTGCGCTGGCGGTGCGTCTCATATATATTGTCGAATTCGAATGTGTGCTGCCTGTTTGTACGGTGAATGTCCAGTTGCGAGAGCTGCTCAGCTGAACACTATGTTATGTAATTGGTTTGTGATGTGTAGCTACCAGCGTGATGTGAACGGTCACGTAAAGATCGACCCAGACACCGGTCGCCCGCTGCGCGAGTCGAACACGAAGCTAGTGCAGTGGGAAGACGGCTCGCTCACGATGTTTGTCGGCAAGGAAGCGCTCAACCTGACGCGCCAGAAGATCGCGAACTCGTTCCTGTTTGTGAACGAGATGTCGAGTGACAAGCCCGAGTTTGACGACGAGCCCGACGCCACGGGCCAGGAGACCGTGCTGGAGTGCCACGCGCGGCTCCACGAGAAGTTCACGATCCGTCCGATGACGACGTCGAGCAAGTCGCACAAGAGCCTGACGATGTCGATGCGCGCGAAACACAACAAGGGCGTGCAGAAGATCAAGCAGTACATCTCAGAGCTCGACGGCTACCGCGAGCAGGAGCAACGCGTGAAGATCACGGACGACCGCCTGCGTCTGCAGAACCGCAAGAAAGCGCGCCAAGGGTACGAGTTTGACCGCGAGCGCTCGGCGCGCATGGACGCGTCGTTCCTGGAGGAAGGTTACGACGGCGTCGAGTACGACGACGACGAGAACGTCGGCGCGATCAAGGAGCAATTCGGTGGACGCGGTGGCGCGCGCAAGCCTGCTGCCGCGCAGAAGAAGCCTGCCGCGAACGCGCAGCGTCGCCCTCCGGCGCCATCGTCGTACCGCGGCGCAGGCTTTGACGAGTACCGTCGCAACCGCGCACGCGAGGCTGAGAAGTCGGAGAGCGAGAACGATGACGCGGAAGAAGAGCAGGAAGAAGAAGAGGAGGAAGAAATGGTCATCCGCAGCACGAAGAAGAGACGAACAGTCGACGAAGACTCGGATTAAAGCAGGCAAAATGCCAAGAGGGGAAAAAGGAAGGTACATCTATCTCACTGCATCATGCCACCGTTTGGCTTGCATTAATTGCGCTTGTCATGCTGTTCTGCTAGTCTGCTTGTTTCCTTTACTTCTGGGTTAAGAATACGCAGCTGTCCATTGTGCCTCTGAACGCATCCGTGACGGCGGCCTGCATGTCGTCAGTCCACTGCGCATTCGGCGCCGCGTCGCGCCACTTGGAGCGCGTGCGCAGTCCTTTCAGGTAGCGCAGCATCGTGAGGTCGCCCTGCGGCACCGTGACCAGCAACGTACCCTCCGGCAGCACGTTCTCGCGGAGATCCTGCAGGAAAGCGTTGAGAGCCTCGCAGTGCGCCTGCTGCTTCTTCATCCACTCTTCGTGTCGAAACAGGAAATTGCTCGTGACAATGTGGTCGCTGGGACCGTCAATCTCCAGCCAGCAAATGTCGTCCTCGTTGCTCTTGATTGATTCTTCAACGCTCTGCTTCAGCGATTCCCAGTCCAGACACTCGTCAACTTTAGAGATCGGAGTCTTGGCGGTAACGGCAGCGTTGCTCGAACTCTTGCTCTGGAATTTCTTCGCGTGAACGTACGGGCTTCTGGCGTGGGAGCTCAGATCGCCGCTCGCGTACAGCTGCCACGGCTTGTCCTGTTTCTCTGGAGTTACCCCAACAGCCGACTTGCCGGCAGTGTGCTCGTGCTCACATGACAGTCGCAGCAGCGCCATTTTCTTTGCACTTTCGTCCATTTTGTGGGCAAAAGAGTTGAATGTGCCAACAAGGAACTCGGTCGCAGGAATGCCAAACGACGGACCGTGACGCAATTTCAAGAGTACCAGCTCCATCGCAGAGATCGCGTCTTCCGCCGAGTCGTGGCCCTTCTGCTCCTGTACCTGAATGTCTTTCTTCAGATACGTCTTTGTCAGGTACTTGAGCGACGTGCGGAACGGAAACCCTCGCTGGTGTGGGTACAGAATCGAGCTGTCTGCGATCTTCAAGTGCACAATGCGCAACGCACGCAGGTCACTCGTGAGCGAGTGGCCGACCAGAATTGTGTCTTCAAACAGGAACTTCTCGAGCAGCACTTTCTGCACGTCCGCAAGAATGCACTTTTCATTCTGCAGCATCTCAGGCGTGATGCCGCTGAATTCGGTCAGGTAGTTGATGATTGTGCTCTGCGGCTTCACCAGCTGGTCGTACACGATCTTGCACTGCTCGTCGACTACCGTGATACGCGTCAACTCCGAGCCGATGTCCGTCTCGCACATTTCGCAATCCAGCGCGTACATCGTCACCTTTCTGCTGGTTGCGTCTGCATCCTCTTCTGGACGCGGTCTAGTTTGGATAAAGCGATCTCGAGTGCACCCGTTCGTTGCAATCTCGAGCAGCTTCTGCTCGTCCTCCACAGCGACTGGATAATCGTGTTGGATCAGCTCTTGCTCGGACAGCACGTAGTATTCGATATCGTACTGCTTCGAAGTATCGTCATCATCACCACCGCTCACTGCTTTTGATGTGTCTGCCATGACATCCAAAGTTCCACCATTCTCTGTCTGTTGTTGTTCGCCATCGATAATCTGTTTCTGCGCTCCAGGAAGGAGGATAGATCCATCCGAATTACGAGGAACATCCACAATGACAGCCTTGACCAGTGACAAGCGGATCGATCGCTCTACCGCATCGCCACGTCGCTTGTTGCTTCCCAGATGCTCTGGAGTCTTGCGCGCGTAGGTTTTGTCCACAATTGGGTCGGTGGTGAAGTAGTGCATCGACTCGTCCTCGCTCACGAGTACATCAAGCGTGAACGCTTCTTCCTCTTCATCCACAACATCAGCAGCACTAGCAGCAGCGACAGGTGCGGTCTTGACTTGTTGTTTCCATTTCAGATGCAGCAAATCGCCGTCTAGCTGCCACGTGCCACCCAGTGGCTGACTCTTGCGCAAAAAAGTGCCCGATGGCAGGATGATCACTTCGTCCATATATCCGAACGAGTGGCGCATCATGAACGTGAGCTCATGGCCGTAGAAGAGCTCTTCGACTGGCATGTTCCTATAACATAATCAATCACACATCAGTCAATCCGACAGCCTTACATAGCACACACTCACACAACTAAGCAATGACTACAACAAGAATTAAGAAGTACGTACTTGGTGTCCACCGGCGGTCTTGGGAACTTGTAGAGCAGCTCGGGCAGCGGCGTATCGACGCGCTTGACCTCGTCGCTTTTCGAGAGCACACAGGGCACGCTCGAGCACGTGTCAAAGAAGGGCAGCGTCGCGCGATACCGCTGCAGTACCGACGGATGCACGTTGCCTAGGAGCACGAGACACACTTTCGTTGGCAAACTCTTGTTGGGGAACAGAGAATCCATCAGAAACGGACTAACGCTGAGGCTGCGAGCTGGCTTGCTATCTTCGCCACTGGCATCAGCATCGTCGCTGTTACCGCTGCTACTGCTGGTTTTGCTTTTATCGCCACGTACAACCTGCAGGATGAGGTCCTGGAGGTCCTCCATGTCGAGACGCATCCGCGTACGCGAGTGCGCCATCCAGTGCGCAAAGTTCAGCAGCACGTTGCTCTGCACGACCTGCCGCGGGTACTTGACGATCAGGTTTTCCTCGTACACCTCATAGTCCTGACCACGTCGACCGCCACCACTGCTTGGCGCAATTGCTGGTCCTGCCATTGCTCCTCCTGCATTCCCATTCGCGTAGCTCTGCTGATATGAAGGAGGAGGACGCGGTCCATTCGCTCGCGACTGTGACGGAGGATACTGCTGCTGTCCGCTGTGTACAGACGAAGAAGAGTGCTGCTCCTGCATAGTCGAGTGGAGTCGCTTTCTCGGACACCGATCGTCGCTCTGCATTGGGGCGGACCCCAAAATGCCTCCTCCATAGGACGCAGGCGGCGGCGTAGGGCGAAGCAGCAGTCCACCGGATGCTGGTAGCGGGGGTATATGTGCTTGAGCATTAGAGGCGACGCCATTGCCGATATGATCATGGCGGCGGAGATGCTCGGGCGGCGGACCGGACAGGATCGGCGTGCTCTTCTGCGCTTCCACTGCTGCTGCTACTGGCGCTGGGGCTGCTTGCGTCACGGGCTCACCCTCCCGTTGCACCTGTGGCTGTGGTGGCGGGACGTCCTCCACCTCTTCTCCTTCCTCCAGGATCTCTCCGTCTTCCCAGTCTTCGTCGGACGCCATCGCTCTCTCTTCCTTGACGGCTGCTGCTTGCTCCTTCCTTTTCTCACTTTGGCTCGGGTATTGAACCGGAAAGGTTAACCCAACCCAACCAATTTGTGTTGCCGCGTCCCAATTTGGCAAAAGAAGTCCCTTCTGCCACCTAATTTGATAAAAAAAGAGGAGGGATACCCTTTTTTGGCAATTACATCGATAATGAAAAGCGTTGTGCCATCATGCAGTAACCTGAACTGCATCTGTGCCTTGCTTGCATTCGCTATTAGCGCACTCACTCTTACTCGACTTCTTGTACTGCACCCCCCACATACCCGCTCACTCACTACTACAACCACAGCACCCTCCCACTTCACCCTCGCAGATCTCACAAGCTGAGCGCCAACTTGACTCGAGCGCTGCTGTCGTCGCTCGTCACAATCGCCGCGAAGATCTGCTCTAGCTCGCCCAGACGCAGGTTCGGCAGTCGCGAGCGCACGGGAGTCGCAGCTCGCAACCCGTTACCATCACTGTACAGCAAAGCTGAGGAAGTGCTACTATTGAAAGCCGAAGCAGTGAAGCTCAGTTCAATGCGGTCGTTGGCGATCCTAGCCTTGGAAGCCCCAGGTACAGTCGCGTCGCTGAAGCTTGATGACTGTGAGCTCACTGCTGGCACCGGAGAAGGCTGGACAGCTGCTACAGTCGACGATGATCCTAAACGTCGAGGTGTGCGTATGGATCTCGTTGGCGTCACGGTCGCAAAGCTGTGCTCCGTGGTCATCAGCGTCAACGTCGTCGCGGTTGTCATCGTCCTGATCGTACTGCTGCTGGTCTTGACCTCGATCGGCCACCGCTGCTTCGTTCGCCTCCCTCCAACGCTGATCATATCGTTCATGACTGGACTTGGTGCACTCGCGACCAGATCCTCGCTGCTCGTGGTCGGGGACGTCGCTTGGTGCAGGATCACGCCGTAGCTTCGCAGCCGCCCACCCATGCTGCTGCGGTGCACAAAGCTCCCGCTCTGGTGGTGGTCGTAGTCGTGGAGGCGAATGCACTCGGTTTTGCGGCTCGGCTGCTGCAGTTTGTGTGGGAGCGAGATCGATTGGCCCATGGCTGCTTGACTGGTTGGCTGTTGGATCTTGCGCAATGGGGAGCCGTCTGGATGGGATACGTCCTTGAAGCGTCGAGTTCGCGAATGAAGGAAGAAGTGTGCGGCGTGCTCTCACCCACTCGTCGCGCGTGGCTTGCGTCCTGAAAGACTCGATTTCGAAGCTCGCTCGCCTCTTGGTGCTGAAGTTGATGATCATGATGGCTTGGGGGCTTATGACTATTTGAGATCCGGAGGGGACAGAAGAGTGAGGGAACACGCCGAAAAAAAGAAAGCAAAACGACAGAAGAAACGGGTCTCGAACTTGTGGGAGCCCGACACTAAATATTCCGGCCGCCGCCAGTGCTTGAAGACAACTGAGCCAGCCGAAAACGACCATTTTCCTCATCACCTTCAGAGTTTCTTTCGACAATTCGCAGATTCTCTCGCTTGGGCCTCAACACCAGCGCGATACTGAAGAGCAGTGCGCGGCTCAACTCTTTGTGCTTCCAATAGAACATTCTCGCTGTAGCTTTCGCACTCCACGCTGGCAACTCCTTCACATAAGTGGAGCGGATGGGAACGTCAGCCAAACGCAGAGGTCAGTGCCTTTACCATGATCTTCGACCCGTATTAGGTCAAATCGTGGTTACGTGGAAGCGTCGAAAGACACCTGGGACGTTTATTCCCTGCCGACGTAGCACCACTGATTGAGCCTCTGGCCCTTCGAAGGTACGCGGGGCGACCCTCACCTCGGATCGCGCTCGTCGTCACCTTCCAGATATTCGACGCGGCGTTCGTATCTCGGTTCCACAGCCTGGAGCAGGACTTACACCTGACCAGCCCGTGACGCGAGAGGCTGCCGCTCCTGTACGGTCGAGGGTTCTTGGAGATCCAGAAATCTTACATTCGCCCTGTTCGCATGCGCTGCACCTGGAGCTGGTGCGGAACTCATCGATCAGGTACACGTCGTAGCCCGCCTTCCGAAACATCGTCCTGAAGCCCTTACCCTTCACGGGCTGCGGTGCTACCTCTGGTCCCAATCCCCGATCGCGACTATCGTTTCTGCTCTGCTTCCGAACAGCTTCTTGAACTGCTTCAGGAGACGAGCTTCCGTTATCTGGTGACGCATGTAGCCTCCCAGCTTCAGCTTCCAGAAGATGTACTGGTTGTACACGGAGCTCAGACGCCTGTTCACCTCGTTCTTTTTTTCTACGTAGGCTTTGAAGCACTCGAAGTCGGTCGTCTTCCTGTTGTAGGCGCTCAGCTCCGCCTTCCATTCGATGACGCGCTTGCCGTCGATCATCTCCTGCTTGCGTTCCTGTATGTGGGCTCGGTACTTCTTCGCCTTCGTCTCTTTGCGGCGCGTGTCCTGTGTATATCGGAATCTTGTCTGTTGCTTGGTGTCACCGTCAACGCAGTATAGCAGGTCGCTCATGTTGGGGTCGATCGCGACGATCGTCTTGTCCTCGAGGAGTTTGTAGTCGACAACCTCGTCGATGTACGTCTCGCTATTCCTTTTCTTCGCTTGGGTCATCCGCTTGCCGAGAAGGTCCTCTCACTTCAGGAGGATGCTTCAGCCAACACCGTCCGTCTCAATCTGGCGGTCGAACGTGTACCCATGCGCGGAAGCACTTCATGTCGGCCTTGAAGAAGAAGCCCCAGGTGCTGTCGTGGCGCTTGACGAGGTTACCCTTTTTCGTGAAGTCGCTTCGTTTACCCTGTTCCTCCGTGAAGCAGAGGTTGACGAGCAACACCGTGTCTGTGTGGACGTGTTTGGGCACGACGTTGCTACGCAGTGGGCATACGTTCTTGACGCTCGTGCCGTGCGCCTCGACCGCCTTCATCATGCGCAGCATGCACGGGAGGTAGTCCTGCGGTGAGCACTGGATCTCGTAGTGGACGTTGTTCTTTTTGCAATTTCCTCACAGGGAGCACCAGGTCGCGCTGCTCGTCTATTCACGCGTGGTAGAGGGGGTGCGACATCTTCGGCAGGTGTGGTCTGAGCAGGTCGTCCTTGATCCTGCGCAAGCGAGCGCACAGCACGCCCTGGCGGCTCCTCGTCTCCCTCCCGCTCTCCCTGATAATGGCGGCCAGCTCCTTCTTGTGCCGCGACACGTTGACGTACTGCTCGACGTACTCGACGTGGTGCTGCTTAATGTTCTTCTCGTACATGGCGATCACTTCGGCCGAGCACGGTGTTTATGTGCAAGTAGCTCAGCTCCTCTGACCGACACGTACTCCTTGTAGTGCTGCTCGTAGAAGGACAAGAGCATCTGTTTGATGTGCGTCATGGCGTCACTTAGAGGCCTGCCCTGGGCGGGCGACCTGCACAGCACTTTCATGACTGAGATCACGAACTGTCTGTCAAGTGTGGGCAGTTCGATGCCCTTCTCGCAACAGTGGAGCAGGTACAGCTTGAGCAATTGGAGCGTGTGAATCATGATGCCGTTGGCCCATAGCGCGGCATCGGTCAGCTTCTCGATGACGAAATCGTTCTTGACGACGCTCTTGAGGCTCGTCTTGACGCAGCAGTAGGGTGGATCCGGTGGTTCCTTCATGTTCCCCGTTCGAGCAGGTGGTTGCTTGTGTTGTGGTGAAGAGTGGATTGTATGGCTGATGGCAAATAGAGAAGTGAGATTGATCGTTATGCTGCTTCTGCAAAGCTATCTCTTCCTCTCCTGCGCAAGGAGGATCGTGTCCATGCCTGGGAGTGCACTACAGACACTTTAAATTGATGTCCTACGCACAAGTGTCCTACCCATGTCGTTTACTACTACAAGCAGCGGCTACATGGCACTACCACTACAACTATCCTTCCAACAATAACGTGAACCCGTCCGAGATGGCTTCACAGCCAACGTGAACCCATCAGCTTTGCATTTGAGCATTTGTCAGATCACTCGCAATGCCTCCCACAGCCCCATTCCAGGCAATCCCCGCCCCTCTTCTCCGGCAATAATGAGTTCTTCACTACCAGGGCAAGCGCTACACGATGAAGCTGGCAACCTGAGCTTCAATTTTGGCTCCGGCTGCTTCAGTCGTTGAGCGCTTCAACATGCGGAAGTCGTCGTTGTACTCGACGCCGTTGTGGGACGCGGCTGGACCGAGTGCTGCGTGAAGAAAGTTTGAGTGCTGCGGATCAGCAGAAGTCCTGTGAGCTTCTAAAAGCAAGCCATAGCGGTTTTGGTCGTGCGAGCAACAACACCAAGCGATACGTCTTGGTTAACATGCACTGGTGCAGCCAATGATCCAGAAAGTCAAGTTTTCCAGTTTCGGTGACCCATCGTTTATCAGTTTTAAAAGGGCATTGCTTTTCAAACAGCCATTTGCATCATGCAGCAAGTGTCACTTCACAACAACGCAGCAAATACACAACAATCCAACGCAAGTTGCTCCTTTTACCTCTGCAAACGAGTGCTGAAAGTCAAAGACCATTCACTACGTTATAAATAGGTATAGCTACGATGTTGAAATGTTTCACTTTATATACAGGTATCTGAAAACAAACAGATATACAACTTGCGCGCAACTTTCCAACGCAGCAATTGCACATTTGTTGAGTTCACTCTTCCATAGAAAAAGATGTGTCGTCTCGTCGCTGGCAGCGTCTGTTTAGCTCCAAAATAGTGTGAGTCACAACAATAGTGCCTAATAGTAGAAATGCCCCATCAATTAAGGGCCATTATCAGAATGAAGTAGCCTGGATTTAGGTGGTCACGCTATGTAGCAGTATCATGATCCTCAAGTGTTCATATTTTTCACTTCAAGCTGATTCTCGTACTTAAGCGCACTTCTCTTCGTACCTAGCCGCACCCTGTTCTCTCTTTTATTGTTGCTTGAAGAAACGTACTTTATCGAGGCTCCACTGTCTCTCTCTCCCCAGTCAGTCCCCCCTCATGAATAAAATCCTTCCCACAGACAGACACGAAGCAAAAAGCAAATCCAAAGCAGCTAGCTCAACACGTCGAGTAACAGGCAGAGATGGCGGAACCAGATGACCTCTTCACGCTCAAGAACCAGCTCTGGGTGGGCAACTACCAGAACGCGATCAGCGAGGGTGCCATGCTCACGCACGTGCGCGACTCGCTGCGCCACGAGCGCGACGTGTACGTCTTCCGCGCGCACATGGGGCTCGGCAACTACCAGCAGGTGCTGCAGAGTATCCCGGACTCGGGCAACACGCCGATCGCGCTGAGCGCGGTCAAGCTTCTGGCGACGTTCCTGAGCGGCAGCGGCGACGCCGAGATGATCGAGCTCACGCTCAAGGAGTGGCTCGCGGACCCGACCAGCGGCGAGAACCCGCACCTGCTGCTCGTCGCCGGCATGATCTTCTCGCGCGCGGCCAAGTACTCGGACGCGCTCTCGGCGCTCACAAAGGGCGGCTCGCTCGAGCACATGTTATATATCGTCCACCTCTACCTGCAGATGGACCGCATCGACTTGGCGCAGAAGCAGGTCCAGGAGATGCGCAAGATCGAAGAAGACTCGACGCTCACCCAGCTCGCGCAGGCGTGGTGCTTGACGCTCCGCGGCGGTGACAAGGCGGACGAAGCCACGCTGCACTTCCAGGAACTCTCGGATCGCTTCGGCGCGACGCCGCTGTTGCTGAACGGCGCCGCGGTCGCGTTCATGGCGCTCAAGAACTTCATCGAGGCCGAGCGCCTGCTCGCGGAAGCGCTGCAGAAGGACGTCGCGAACGAGGACACGCTGATCAACCTGGTGACCGTCAGCGCGCATTTGAACAAGCCGTACACGCAGTACCTCGCGCAGCTGGAGCAGGTGGCGCCGTCGAACGCGTGGCTTGCAAATTACATCCGCATGGACCAGGAGTTCTCCATGACCGCAGCCAACTTTGCTTAGAGAAAGCCGTGGACGGACGATGGATTGTTCTCTGGCGCTTTATGATCGGTCAAGTTGTTAGAAAAAAAGAGGCACGAAAAACACACACAAAAAGAATCAATATCGATAATGCCGGATGTAATGCGTGGGCGTTGAAGAGCTCGGTTATTATGGCTGCACTTGTATTTCTGTTAAAATGCGCGCGCCTATTGTGTATTCGCTCAAAAACAACCCCAGTGTTCATGTGCAGGCATGCGTTTAGCACTGCGGTAGATTCTTTGATGTATGGTGATGATGGTGGCGTTGGCTTGTGTAGTGTCTGTCATGTGCTGCTGCTGTCAATGGCGGTGGTATGAGGCTTCCTTGAATCATGTTTGCTTAGCGGGTGAGCTCCTTGTTCATGAACTTTCGCTTGGCGAAGAACATCCACCACTTGCTTCGCGTGCCGTCGGCAAACACTTCGTCGGGGAGGCGCATGGCGATCGCTTCACGGAGCTGCTTGAAATATGCGCGGATCGTTTCTAATTTGGATAAATCAATTAATATCAAAGTCATAACGAGGCACATGCGTTAGTCAAGTCTTATCCCCTGGCTTGTACAGTAGAATATCGCATATTCGTGCCGTAATCGTACCTGCTTCGTTCGCGCTCGTTGGCGCGCGCACGAGGCCGCCGAGGGGGAACGCTGCGTCACCTGGGATCGCGAATGCGTCCACCGCAGTCTGCTGCAGCACTCGGGTCGCTGATTATCACATAAATAAATCCCCACAAACAACAAGCATCAGTGAATACAATTCCTCTTCTTCCCTTCAACGGCATACATACACAAAGAAAGAAAGAAAGCGAGCTCGCATTACCGTCCGCCTTGGTCGTGCACTTGTCGAGCTTCTTGAGGCACAGGTGCACGAAGAGCGTGCCGTAGATGAGCACGCGGTCGGCGTTGCCCTTGATCTCAAAGTTCGTGAACATAACGTTCGCGCGGAAGAGCTGGATGATCTCGTCCACGATGTCGTCCTGGCCGTCGGGGGCGGGCGGCGCCGGGCCTCGCGAGCGGGTTTTGATCGGCAGCAGCGCGCAGCCGCAGACCTCCTGCGTCTGCAGCTCGTTAAGCGTCGAGTGGTATGCTGGCATGTTGGGGGCTTCGTGTGAAGATGGCTGGCTTCTTCCTGGGCGTGAGCTGCGGCTTCACTACGAGCGAGCTTGTGATGCTTTCACGACGCTGCTTGAACTGACGAGATGAGAAAACCAGCACACAAACAAATCCATCCCCGCAATACAGTCAACTCCGTTTCTAGTGGCACGGGATGTAAGAGCACGCCGGTTTTAAGAGCACGATTGTCAGACCCAAAATTGCAGCATACAAAAAACAAGTCACTGCTGTTTTAGTCGTATACAAGAGCACTACATGTAAGAGCTATATTTTGATTGGTTCAAAAGAGTCAATTATCGTCTCGTTTGATTCAAAAGTCTGTCAAATGAATGAGATGTTGCGCACTTCTTGTCGTTTTTACGTAAAAGCGTAACTACGCATCTCACAAGGGCTGTCAGAAGCGCGCAAATCGTTCGCCACACACAACCACTTCCATAACCACAAACAACCACGCAACAACGCATCCAGCGCATCTTCAGGTCCCAAGTACGCATCCATACACTTCTCCAGGCTTCAGGCACGCATCTGTGCACTTCTCTCAACCCCCCTCCCAATCATAACCCCATACGTGGAAGGGACCAGGCAACACCTCACGCTCGAACAAAAACTTGCTCCGAGTGAACTACGAAAACAACCGGTACCTTACCCAAGACGAGTTTGCAGAGTGGGCTCAGCACAAGATCACCAAGTGCGTCGGTCGCTCGACTGTTGGTAAAATCAGCAGCACTGCCCACGGTAGCTACGCCAACCGAAGCAGGAGTGTGAAGCGCAAACCAAAACATCACGCGATTGAAGATGTATTTTTGTAGTTTGTGATCAGTTATGAAGGGAAAGCGGTGCTTAGTGACGCGGTCATCGCAGAGAAGGCAAATCGGCTACTTTGCGACCGCGGTGGAGACACCGTTTCCTCGTCTTGGGTGCAAAGATTCAAATAGCGCCACAACATCAAGTTTCGTGCAGTCCATGGAGAAACTGGCTCTGTTGATCCTTTTTCACTCGCAAGCGCGCAAAAAGAGCTGGTCGATATCATTGAGCAGTACGCGCCTATTGATGTCTTCAATATGGATGAGAGTGCGCTATTATATCGAATGCTCCCATCCCATAGCTTATCCACCCAGACTCTCCGTGGAAAGAAGAGAAACAAGAACCAAATAATTGTTGCTCTGCTTTGCAACATGGGAAGCACTCTAAAGCTCAATCCGCTGATCATCAACAACGCCGAACATCCCAGATGCTTTCGCGGGAGCAACATCAGAAAGATTGCGATCTGGTACCATTGGAACAAGACAGCCTAGATTGCCCCGCACATTTCCAAGTCTTGGCTTCTCGAGCTGAACGCCATGGTGTCCGGCAGGAAAGTTCTGCTCCTTGTGGATAACGCCAGGTGCCATATTCATTCTGGCGATATCAAGCTGTCCAATGTCCGCATCCAATGCCTGCCCCAAACACCACTTCGTGTCTCCAGCCGCTCGACACCGACATCACCCGGTCTTTCAAGTGCCACTACCGCAAGCGGTTCATTCAGTGGTATGTCGATGCTCTCAAGAAGAATGAAGACACGAAACTTGATCTGCTCACTGCGATCAGATACTACGTCGGAGCCTGTGAAGAGGTGTCGCTCACGACAATTTGTAGGCGCTGGGTTCATATGAAAAGAATGTCAGGAGCAATGATCAACCACCTGGTGCTCGAAAACGAATCGAAGGGGTAATACCTGGAGTTTGAGCTGGATGAGCTGATCAAAAAGCTCAACATCTCAGACCCAATGATAGCTGAGCAATACCTGAATTGTGGGAATGCCCCAGAACTGACCGAGCCCGTTGATGATTAAATTGGAGTCGATCATGAAGGAAAGAGCAATGAAGGAGGTAGTGATGATGACGAACAAGAAGATCAAACAGATTGAGAAGAAAATGAGGGCAGGGCAGACGAGTTGTTGCATTTAGATGCGCTGCGAGTGACCGAGAATATTGCAACATACGTCTTCTCGCACGTAATCAAAAACTCTAAGCTTCTGCCAATAATTCTGCACGCAAGAAGAATGGTGCTAAAGAAAAAGGAACAGAAGAACATGCCAGAATATTTTATTTCGTAAGTCTAGGTTTCCACCGCCTCAAAATGTGCTTGTAATGGGCCCTTGTGTCCCATTACGCGAAGATGGATCTGTCGCCAGATCCTGTGTACCACACACGTCACCTTCAGCGTGTATTGTGGGAACAAATAACAAAAGGATCACGGTATGATAGATCCCCCATGCACGTATGACATCATTGAATGACGTCATGATTGTTCTTTGCGTCGATCAGTGCAGAACGTCGATCACATGTATTAATTAGTACAGAATGACAGTTCCTGCTTTGGGCAACTGGAGTGATGGCAAAGCTGACGTGTCTCAACCATTTGAATAGAGTGGCGCGAATTAAAAACTTTGCTGGGAATTTTTCACGACACTTCAAGTCCAAGTACCAATGGGTTGAATCTTAGTGTGCCCAAGGTTTTTTGTATCAGGTCATAGTTTATATCTGCATTTGTAGGTTTTACAAGTAAAACTTCTAGAAGCCCCTCGGGTTCATTATAAGCAGTGACAGAGATCATAACAGCATTTTCGTTCAGTTGAAAATTTGCCCTCAAGCCCTCAAGCCTTCTTCCAACCCCCTCCAAGTCGGGAGACACTTCCTCGTTCGCACAAGCGTGTGTGCCGTGTTTTGAGGGCTGTTGTAAACAGCCCCCCATTACTGTGCCTTAAATGAACTGTGTGTTCTTATGTTGTTAAGTTATACTTGCGCGTTTCCTTGTTATATATCGTGGCCCCCATGAACGTTGGTGGACGTTTGCTAATAGTATTGGCCATTGAATGATTCCATACAAACTTCCGTATCAGCCCGCCAGTTCTCTTAGATGTGATCATTTAAATGTAAGAGCAAGCGAAACCTAGCTGCCCAAACTTGGCTCATTGAACCGAAGTTAACTGTACCTCTTTGTTTCTAATGTAGTGGTTTTATGTGACGCTCTAAATTATACACAATCATACAGTATTCAAGTCCACAGTCTAAACAGCAACACCTGCAGCGCGATTGGTCCATAAACACCACTACAGAAGCCAAAGTGCACCTCGAATTCGATTGTAGTTGTTCAACAAGGACCTGGAAGTCCAGATCATTTCCAGTTAGAATACGGTTTGATCGGATGATTTCCACAAAAATGGGATCAATATCGATTGTTACTATTTAGGTTGTTTTGTATTTTTCACGCATCGTTAGACTCAGTTGTATGGGAAAATATACTAGTAGTACCAAAGGACAATACCAATCATAGAAGTGCAGAGTAGTCTGCAGATAACGAGCGGTTTCGACCACCAGTCCTGTAGCTGTCTGCTTACACGAACTTGACGTTGGCGGGCGAGTACTTGCAGAGCGTGCCCGAGGACCCCGAGCTCACGGTTTTCAGGTCCGAGCTGTCTTGTGATCACTGTCAGAACGATATTGACTTCTTGGACGACTTGACGTTCACATTCGTAAGCGTGGCCTCTTTGTTGTAGTTATTGTTGACGGTAGTGACGCTCACCTTGGGGTCCACGGCGTAGACGATGGAGATGGTCACTTTGCGCTTCACATTGCTGCACGTGTCGCACGAGCGGTAGAGATTGTCGAAGTCCTGCGCGTAGAAACCATCGATGGTAGTGGTGCTCGGACCGTTGTGCTGGACGACCTTGTCGTTGGCGTAGCGCGCGCTGCCGTCAATGGCCTAGGAGGAGCTGGAGACCGAGCACCCATCGATGCTCAGCGCGTCCGTTAAAAGTGGAACCGGCCTTGACGATGTATGAGGCTGAGTACTTGACGGTACCCTTACTGACTGGTCAGGTGCCAGTTGGCATGACGGATCCCGAGACGATGGTAATGGAGGCGGCCGCGGTGATGAGGAGGGAGGCGAGCTGGATCATTGTTGGAGGTTAGTTGGTTGGACTGAGAGCTTGGGAGGGTTGAGAGGGACTTGTTGCCAACGAGGGAAATTGGAGAATGAACTCTCTCTCGGATGTGGTTGGGAAGGAGACAGTGAGGAGAATGAGGGAGAGAGGCAAGCGCTGCTGGTGTGAACAAGAAGGGACTCTGGAGAGAGTGAGAGCTCCCTAGCCTTCAGGTTAATCAAAAAGTTGTTAATTTCGGTGCTGAGAAACCATGTGATCCATGCGTTTTTAATCTCTCGCTTGGTTGTGTGTTAGTTGTTGGACATATAGACAGGAGAAGAGGAGCGATCAGCTGTTTTCGCAGTATGTAAGTGGAGAGGCGTTCATCTTGATCTTGATTGTTGACTGTATAGTATGGCTGTGTGACATAATCTCTCATTCTAGCATTGTTTACTGTGTATCTAAAAGTAAAACCACCCTCCTAAAATAGCGCCTTCCCTCTAAAAGACGTCAATCAAACATCTTCCCTCCGCCCTCCTCATTTCTGTTCAAAAATCCAGCTGCTCGATCCGACACAACAATCAGACTCCTCCGAATTGAATCTCTTTTAAAGTCGGTGGTGTCGCTTTAAAACTCGGAGTCACGCTAAAAAATTGTTCTCTAAAAGCGCAAATGTATTTTTCGAATTTTGAGCATAGATTGCAAGCAATATAAATATTTTTCTGATTTCGAGCGGAATTTTTTACATTAATTTATTTTACCACACAAACTTTGTTCATCAATCTCTCAAGCTTCATTTATGTTCATTTCACTCTATTTTATTATGGATTGTTGCTTGAAGGTATATTGACAGATTGTTGACATTTGCTACAGAAATATAAAATTCCACATAATGTGTCAAGACGCTTCAAATTGCAACCTTATACGTGTGTGAGTCTAAAGGCAGAGATCCTGTGTGTTTGATGGTAGAGCATCTATCTAACGTGCGTGCATGTCGGTTTGTGCGTCGTATCATTTCACGGTTCGATGGACGTGGTGTGATTTTTGGAAAAATACGAATTCCGCATGGAATCCGCGTCACTGTCATTTTCCACCCAGTTCAAAATCCAAAAAACTCAAGTCAACCAAGCCCGAGCCAAACTACCTTGGGCTTGGAAATTACGTAAAAAAGTTGCCAATTACGTTTGACGTAATCTTCAAACGCGAGCCAAAATACCTTGGGTTTGGTTGATTTGAGTTTTAATCAAATTTTTGCTTTTCTGAACTGGATTTTTTGTTCTGGAATCGACTTCGACGGGATATGCTAAACATCAGAACTTCAGCATTTTAAATGACCTCATTTCTGTCCATGGTTGTGCATTTTCAGTAAATTCGGATTGCAAATTAATTTATGGCAGTGCGTGTTATACTCGGACGTATCTTGTCTGCACACTCGTTGTCCCAGGGAAACTCAGTTTGTTGTTGTTGCTTTTTAGATTGCTAGACGGTCAGAAAATGAAATTGCGCTTACACACTGCGTATACAGTAATCATTGCCGCACAAATCGGAGAGATTCTCCTGCTGGACTTTGCTGAACGGTTGTATGCAGTCAAACAAAGCATGTTGTTAAACATGTAACAGTGAAAGAGAGCAGCGAAGACATGTGCATTTGGCTCACAGAGGCTGCGATAGTCTACTCGCAGCAAATCCCGACGAAGATGCTCACTATCTGTTGGTCCTTTACTTTGCGTTGTTTTGCTGTCTGTCTGTCCAAGTACTGCAACGTGTGGTGAACGAAAATTCGGGTCGTTGCGATCAAACGTAGAACCTAATGTAGGGGTGTCGTTGATCCTATCTTAGGGCACATTCATATACAGTGCGCGACAAAATCTTACGGATACCTAACAAATTGAATCAGAAGAATTTCCCGGAGTTTTACGTTTGCGGAGCTGATTTTGGACATGTTTTAGAGCATATTTGGGACATTCTTGCAGTGATTTTTTTTTGCTCGATTGATGATCTCTGAGCCACATTTCAGGACAATATACATTTAGAGAGGCTGACAAAACACTCAGAACAGACGGAAATAGAGCTGTTTGGGGGCGATCACGCATGCTTTATTGATTGTAGAGCGTTACAGAGGGCGTCAAATAAGCAATCTTACTGTCTTTGCTTCTTACAACAGCCAAGAATCTGTCATACATTGAGTTTGTGAGCTATAGAAGGAGATTAGACAAAATATCAACTTACACTTCCAAAATCGCACTTTTCAGTCCGTTAGTGGTGGAATACTGATGGGCATTCTTGTACACCCGCCTCGCCGTGATACTCCACAGGTTTTCAATCAGATTCAAGTCCGGCGAGAGTGCTGGCCAGTTCATGGTCTTGATGTTAAGGTCCGCGAGAAAAAGTTTTGTTGCGTTGGCTCAGTGGAGGCCAGCATTGTCGTGCTGGAAAATGTAATCTCTCTCGTGGTCACCATCAATGAACTCGAATAGATGGCTTGTGAGTGTTTGCTGGTAGTCGAACGCGTCTTGGTTGCTCTTCAGAAAGGCCAGTGGAGTCTTCCCGAGAGACGAGATCCCACTCCATATTATGACGGACCCACCACCAGAATGGCGGCTCCACGTGACCATCTTGTCAGTCCGGAGATCGTGCCAGTAATACTTGCAGCCATCGGGGCCGTCAAGCTTGAACTTTTCCTCGTCCGAGAACACCACGCGGCTCCAGCCCGTGCGCAGACGGATCTGGCTCTCCACTCATTGAACACGGAGCGCTTTGTGATGGTCTGATGTATATAAGGACTTGTTGGCCTTCTCGTGTTTCAGACAGTCGCAGCGCTGCAACTCGTACTGGACAGTGCGAACGCTTGCTTCAACATCAAGCTCCTGGCGGATCTGGTTGGCGGTGTACTCTCCAGTTGAGGCAAGTCTCTTCAGGCGAGTGCGACCATACCACTTTATCAACAGTGGTCTTCCTCTGCTCTTCTTCGTACCGTAGCCTTCCGGGTCCTTCAGAAAAGCTCGCGTCACACTCTTCGAGCGTCTATCGGTTTTCGTGATCCCTTGGAGTGACATCTCCATGCTCGCATTGTTGAAGTTGCAAGCAGCGGTGATCGATTGCGGTAACCACACGTCCTGTCACGTGCACACTGAGATAGAAGGAGAGAGAGCGAGTTGTGTGGATGGATTGGACTCTACATATTCGATGCGTGTTCGAGAAGCACATTTGATAAGTCGAACATTCTAAATTACACAGTTATGAAGGACAGGAGTAGAGAGAACAAGAGTAATGCTGTTCTGCAAACGTAAAACTGGAAAAAATTCTCCTCATTCAATTTTTTTAGATGTCCGTAAGATTTTGTCGTGCACTGTAAGCAACTGAGGAATTTGAAAAATTCAATAGCTGGCTCACTGTTTCTGTTAAACGTTAGAATCTTAACATTCTATATCCACTACCGAAGGTGTTTTTATTTTTGCTGGCCACCTTCAACATTTGATCAGCACTCTCATTTCCGCATTTCCACATCAGCAAGCGCAGCAGCAAGAGCGAAAGAAGTAAAATGGCCCATGGTAGAGCCACCGCAGCCAGGCCTACGTCCCGCGACCGACCATTCCAGGATGTGCTCTTCTTCCCAGAGCGCGCGCCGTGCAAGAACTTCCGCTCCGAGGTGGGCTGCGCGCTCGACGAGAGGTGCAGAGACATCCACGACCAGGGTTGGTCGGTGCTCAAGTTCTTCGAGTACCTGGAGAACACCGAGCGGACCATGGACATCTGCGTCCACATCTTGACGGCAGATGAGGTTTGTTGCTGTTGATTTAACACTATTGTTGTTGGTGATCGATGGCTCTACTGACTGACTGATCAACATGGATTGTGCGCGTATATCGCAGACGCAATCATCGCTGCGCATGAGCGCGGCGTGCGCGTTCGCTTGATCTCGGGCGACGACGAGACGAAAGGACTGAGTGCCGCCGTGCAGAGGATTGTTGATGCAGTATGTACATTCCTACCGTGTGAACAGCAATAGCTCTCTGTACTCACTTCTAAACGAACGTTTGTGCCGCATCTGCTGTTCTTCACACAGGGCATTCCGGTGCGAGCGGACCCGCGCATGCACCTTTCGGTTAGTTCTTTGCTTTCGTCCATCCTAGTTTTGCAAAATCGCTGCTGCAGCTACTACACGGCAACTATATAGTGTGCTGACTTGCTTTCTTCTCCTCTTGTTGTTTGTGGCAACGACCAACACACACACACACACACACAGTTCTGCGTCCTCGATAGCGTCACCCTCCTCAATTGTGCGTTTTCTCCAAGATTTGGTTTGTTTTCTTCCAACTGTCTAACATAACGCGCTTGTTATTTGGATCTGTAGCAGCGTTTCCGTGGACTTCTGGTGCCCTCGCGGGCGATTTCGGTCACTTGACCATCGATTCTGGTGGCACGATATTTGGTAAGGGTAAAACACTTTGTAGATTCGTGCTTGCTTCTGTCTCCAGCTATCCTGCTCCGAGATTAACAAGTGATGGCTCAACGTCACTACCCATTTGTGTTGTAGCTCAGTTCTTTCATATTTTTCACGAGTTCTGGGAGGAGCACAAGCCCTGAGCCACAGACAGCAGTGCTGTTATTCGTGGAAGAAATCACTTTTCCAGTCCTTGGTATGCGCAGCATCTTCTGTGTTGTCGATTTTTCTTGAAAATTATGTTTGCTGTCAACACCAAAGTGTCAGCCAGTCTATTGAGTGCTATTGGAATTCAAAGAAAAATGCTCTTTTGCTATCGTGAAAGTTATGCACAACAAAATCGGCCGACGAGTGCTCTTCCCTGATCTGAAGACACAGATGATATACCTAGAAGCGAGTGTGAGAATTGGAGCAGTGTCGACCAAGATGCTATTTTTCAGGATGGATCAGTGTTTACATGATTAAATGCACCACAGCAGCCAACGCCTTTCAGACCCCGAGCCAAGGCGCAGATGTTTGCCAATCTGCTGGTGCCACCGACTCGCAGGTTGAATATGTGCGCTTCTGCAATGCGAGCAAGTGGGGGTGCACCAGTGAGACTAACTATCGGAAATCTTCCTACCCAGGTAGCTAAGGAAGTACTACGGCACTTCACAATACGATGCGGAACATTTCGCTCTTGTGTGTTCAAGCGCAAAAGCGAGTACTGGAAATCTGGAGCTTCCCTATACAACGAACGCACTGTATTCATCGTCATTGACCCGCGTGGACCTTTTCGTTTTTTACTTCAGAAATGCAATCTTGGTGGTGATTCTTTTCGACAGCAGCAAGTCTTGACGAACTCAAAGTAAGCTAACTAACTCTACGGTACAACCCAGTCGGCTGAGTCGCTCACAATTGCTTTTCAAGTCTGGAGTCTTGCTGCTAAAGGTGGTGTTGCGAGATCTTGTGCAGCTTCTCGACGACGAACGAGATTTTCACGCGCTGAGCCGAGCCCGAGACGCACTCATCTTGATCAAGTTCCACTGCAAGCTACTTATACCTGCTGGACGCGGCGGGAGCATTCCTTTCCTCACACGCATACGCACTACAACATCCATGACTGAACGTCCTCAGGGCGGCTCACCAGTGACCGATTCCAGGATGGTTATCCCGAACGCATAGATGTCGGACGCCAACATCAGCCTTCGGTCGCCATCCGAACCGATCAGCACGTTGTCGCACTTGAGGCCGTTGTGCAAGATGTTCTGCTCGTGCAGATGTTGCAGGCCGAGACTGACTTGGTATAATAACGTCCACGTCTTGTGGGCATTCTCATCGCATTCCAAGTACTCGATCAGCGTCCCGTTCCCATCAAACTCGCACGCAAAGTAGCGCTTGCCAACGTGGCAGGTGCCAAATAGCCTGATCACGTGCGGGTGGCTCAGTGGGAACCACACTTGCAGCTCATGGAAGAACATGACGTGATCGCATTCGGTTCCGTCGGCTTCGTACCCCATAAACTTGACTACCACGGAAGTGCCGAGCCACGTTGTCATGAACACTTCGCCGAACGAATCAACGCCAACTGATACACCTCGCTCGTGCTTGAGCTCGTGAATCGCGATAAACCAGGGCGGACGTTGCGCTTGTTCATCGGTTGCTGCTACTTTGATCGCGTCAAAGTCAAGCTCCTTGAATTTCTGGTTCAGGTTGTCATTCCCGAAACGCAAGATCTGCACTACGCCATTTCCTGCTTTCACGACTTGCTTTGCTGTATCCTGGCTAGTCTCAGCGGCATCATGCTCGTTGGTTAAGGTCTGCTACGAGTGGATCGGATCGATAGTCGGCAGCGCAAGCAATTCGAGAACCTCATCAATCCGCCAATGAAGCACGTTGCTCCACAGCGACACTTTTTGGCTCTTTGCGCGCAGTAGCACCGATTCCTCTCTCACAGCGTTCCCCAAGAACCGATCAAAGCTCAGCAATACGTTGCAAAAACTCACGACGACGGCGCCTTTTGGTAGTTGGTGCTGACTCTGCAAGATGTCGTGGACATCTAGTAGTCGGTCAAAGATGTACAGCGTTGCCTCTCTGGAATCACTGCGCAAATCGGACTTCCGCACGAGGTTCTTTATAAACATGTCAAGTGTGGATCCCAGCTCAGGGAAGATGAGCCTCTCAAGGTCGTACTGTCCAGTGGTTGGGCGGGGTTGCGATCTTTCGAATCTTCCCTGCGACTGTTGTTGCGCCTTCTGGTCGTCCGCAAACTGCTTTAGATGCTCAACCACACTGGAGATCGTCAGTCTCTTCATAGGATCCGCGAGCCGCATTTACTCGAACAAATTGCCTTGAGTGATAGTCATTCCTTCAGGAAGCTTCGGTCGATGACCCATCTGCACCTTTGAAGTCACAAGACCGCTGGCTTCGGCTCCCAAGGAACCTCCTTTGTCAGTGTCTCCAGCACGCACATTTCCAGAGAGTAGATATTGGATGCCGCCGACGTCGCGTCGCCTCGAAGTGTCTCTGGGGCTTGCCATCGCACGCACTCGGTTTTGTCTTCTGCTTTGTCATCTAGCAATGCGCTACAGCGAAACGCGTTGACTTTCGCGATGCCGTCTGTGCCAACCCAAATGTCATCGCGTCGAAGGCTCTCAAGGATGACCCCACACTCGTGAAGATATTTGAGTCCAAGCGACACCTCGCAGAGCTTTTGCCACAGCAGATGCCAGGTCTTTTCAGACGACAAGTACTCGCGGAGGTTAGTGCTGGAGACGTTTTCGAATACAGCAGCGAAAGGCGGGCGAAGGTGCGACACCCCAAACAGCTTGACTACGTTCGGGTGGCTCAATCGAAGGCATTGCTCGACGAGCTCCGTAAACTTCGCGCGTGGCATCTGGGGATGATGGCAGATCATGATCGCCGAGCTCGACCACTTCCCACGAATCACTTTCGACCTTGTGGTAACCTGTCTGTTGCCTCCTAGATGGTTGGGGTCAAGTTCATGGGCGGGGTGAACCACTCTGGAACGTGGTGAACGGGTGCGTTGGCGACCTCAAGTACTTTGTCCAGAGTGAAAACGAGCAGGTCCGACATCTCCTGACTGCACATGTCGCCGTGTATGCGCCGTGTATACTGAAGCAGCAAAGCGGCTTGGACTTGGTCTTCTTCTTTCTCCAGGCTCAACTGGAACGACACTGGCCCGTCGACCCTCTCCCGGAATTGCCCTACCAGCGCGATTTCGTCGGTAGCACTTTGCGACTCCCAGCTAAAGTCAGTTGGCTTGGCCGAATCTGGGTCAATATCTCGCTGCAAGAAGGTAATCTTGGCGTGGAACTCACGAAGTCGGCACACGATGGTCGGACTCGCAACGAGTCGCGCGAAAATGCTGGTATGCGAACACAAAACCTTCAGCTTGAGGAGGTGATACACGGTCATGACGAGCTGGTGGACGCTGTCGATCGGTGTTTCCGGAATGTTCGCGATGCAGTCATAGGTATCGAGCAGTCGATCGACGATGCACTTCCACATGCCTTGGAACTCATTTGTTTGCGCGCCAAAGTCTTTCAATGTGTGCAGAGTCGCTGAGAGGAGTGATTCTTTTCCGTCGCTGGCACTATTCTCCGGTATAAATGAACCGAGCTCGAGCAGCAGAGACACCGTGCTCAAATCCTCCCGTCGCGCAGTGGAGACCAACAGCGTTTCTTCATCAGCAGCGCGAACATCTATGAATGCTCCTGCTCTGAGAAGCGCTCTCACGACATGAACATGCCCAGCTTTCGAAGCCCCCAGCACCGATGTATATTTTTCTCCATCAATCACATTCACAAATGGATCACTCGGAAACTCTGAGAAGCATGACGGCAACTGCTCCATGACCAAAATACGCCGCAAAATGGAGTGGAGTTGTCCCTTCGGCAGCTGCAGATGTAATAGTTGTACTCGCATGGTTGTCCAGCAACACTCGCATCACGTTCACGTGACCGTTCCGAGCAGCGACGATAGTGGAGTGGTTTTGACTGAATTTGCAGCTTCCACAGACGCATGCGCATCCAGCAACAGCTTCACAACTCGCACGTGACCTTTTGCTGCGGCGAAGCGAAGTGGGGTGGTCCCTTTTAGAGTTGCATTATTCTCAATCACAAGAGAAGCTACGTCTGCATACCCTTCGTCGGCGGCGTAGCAGAGCGGGGTTACTCCTTTCACGTCATCAGCGTCCACGCTCGCGTGATGTTTCAACAGCATCGACACCACACTTGCATGACCACTCGCAGTCGCTATGTACAACGGAGTCGCGCCTCCTAGTAGCGACACCGGGACATTTACCATTGCCTGCTTCTCCAGCAACAGGGACACTACACCCGCGTAGCCATTCTAGGCGGCGACAAAGAGCGGAGAAAGTCCAAACACAGTCACCATTTCCACATTAGCTTGTTTCTCCAGCAGCAGCGACACGACGTCCGTGCGACCTTGCAGTGCAGCGTTGTAAAGCGGGGTTGCTCCGTTTGCTTCGGCAGCATCCACGTTCGCTTGATTATCAAGCAGGACATAGATCAGGGTTGTGTGACCCTGGTGAGAGGCAATAAAGAGCGGGGTCGTCCCTTTCATATTGGTGGCGTCAACGTGTGCGCCATTGGTGAGTAATGCGGTCACAACGTCCGCGTGGCTATTCTCTGCAGTCGCACAGATCGACGTCACTCGGTCTTGGTTAGCAGCATTAACGTCCGCGTGCTTCGCTAATAATACTAAGACGACGCTCACGTGGCCCTGGCTTGCAGCGATGCAAAGAGGCGTCGCCCCAAACGAGTTTGGAGTGTTTCCGTGCGCGACATTCTTCAGCAACATCGAGACAACACCCAAATGGCCATTCTGGGTGGCTGCATGAAGCGCAGTTCATTCATCATGTGTCGCAGCATTCACGTTGGCGAAAGTTACATCACTTTCACTTGAGCGAGAGACGAAGATTCTCCCACAGCAGAGCCACAGCGAAGTTCTTGTGCTATCGACAACAACACCAACATCTCCCAGCAAGGCAGCAACCACTTCTTCGTCGCCGTTCTTTGCGGCATTGTAGAGCGAAGTGGTTCCAGTGTCATCTGTTGCATTCGCGTTCGCATGCATCTTGAGCAAAACGGACACCACGTTGGCGTGACCGTTCTCACTGGCGAAAAACAGTGGAGTCCAGCCGTTGGCAAGTGCAGCGTCAACGCTTGCCTGGCTCTCCAGCAACGCGACTACTATGCCCACATGGCCAAACGCTGAAGCGGTGTAGAGCGGAGTTATTTCATTTCCGTCTGAGATATTCGAGTCGGTGTGCATCTTCAGCAGCAACATCGCAACGTTCATTTGCTTACCTTTTAGCGCGAGGGAAAGGGCAGTATTTCCTCTCATATCTTGAGCATTCACGGATGCTTTGCACTCCAGTAGCAGAGTGACAAGATTGGCATGGCCATCTAGGGCAGCGACATGCAGCGGAGTAGCGCCATCTAGCATCACAGCATCCACAGTCGCCTGTTTGTCAAGTAGCACGCGCGCAAAGTCAGTGTGACCGTAGTGAGCAGTGAGATGCAGTGGGGTTGCTCCGCCAACAGTAGCTGCGTCCACGACCGCGTGCTTCTCCAGTAAGAGGCACGCCACGTCCACAAGACTTTGATCAGCGGCGATATGGAGCGGAGTCCAGCCTTCCACGCTTGCAGCGTTAACTGCCGCTTGGTTGGTAAGCAGAAGAGAAATCATGTCCGCGTCGCCCTCTATAGCAGCGATGTGTAGCGCGATGACGCCTTGCTGGTTCGTGGCGTCCACGTTCGCTCCAAGCTCCAGCAGTGTGTCCGCCATATTTCGGTGTCCGCTTCTGCACGCGATGGTCAGGGGCGTGTCGCCGTCAGTGTCGAGTCCGTTCACAGATCCAGCGACTCCATTCGCCAGCAGGAGTGTGCGCACCAGGGCGTTGTCTCCATCGCGGCAAGCAGCAAACAGCTTCTCAAATGCAATGGAACCAGTCGAGGACACTTCGCTCATTGTGGCGATTCTGTCTTCTGCTTTGTTGCTTCACTTGTGGCTTGTGAGCTGGTGTGTGAGCTGCAGGCGATGAGATGCGGAATGAGATGCTCAGCCAGTCTGCCTCCACAAAAACTTCCGCTTTGTGTGGACAGAAAGAGTTTCTATCCTGGTGTCCTCAGCGACGAATGTGTATAAACAACCTATTCATTGAACACACCAACAACCAAATGGCGTATAAACAGACCACGGTTATGCTGTCCACACAAAATTGCCGCCACTGCTGCACTCCGGGAGTGTGTGGGTTCACCAGACCCACAAGGAAAGGGAGTGCAAGTCGACACAGGACTCATTCGAGAAAACAAAGAGCGTCGTCAGGCAAATCACTTTTCGAGTCGCCAATATTTGTGTTGGAATTGATCCGTCGATCCTCTCTCACCAGACTCGAGTGCTGAAGCATCTAGCTGTCTTCCTTGGGAAGGAGATGTGGTTTGGCATTCGTTGAATGGGCAACCTCACCCACTCACTGCTGCGCCTGTCTCGATCAGAGGAGATATAGAATGCATCAACTGGTGCTGTTGGTTAGCAATAATAGTCCACTTTGTTTGCAGAATCTGGGTAAACTAACTGGTCTTCCTTTCGCTCTGAAGTCAGACATGTAATACACCCTTTGGCTCAAAGTCTGTGATCACACTTTGACCTCAGCACAATATGATGCTGCAAGTATTGCTGTACATAATATTACTACTCCGGATTAGATTTCATCAGGTTTACCTATGCACTGATACATGTAGAGAGCAAGTGATTGACTTTCCATTAAAAAAAATGGGGATGGCTACGCTTTGAACGACAACTTAGACCCGACCCGGTCGGATCTTCCAGAAGTTGAGGTCGTTGTAGGCTTCGTCGCCCATGCTCCGCGTGCGCGCCTGAGATGAGATTACTTCGGACACGAGGTCGTCTGCCACCGAGTAAATGCGCTTGAGTGCTGACAACGACGGTCGCGGTATCCGCTCCTCCTCGATCGACTGAGACGTCTGGGAACTTGACGATGAGGAGCTCCCACTTTTGCTGAATTTGCTGGAAAGCGTGTGACGAGGAGACAGCGCGCAGAGTGGAGGGAACATCTTGTCCACCATCGCCACCATGCTCGAGTACGATTCCTGGAAGTTCATCATCGACTTGTGGCGCAGGCGTCCGTCACCTTCGTCGACAAGGAACACTTTTCCTGGGAACACCCCCACTTGGGTCAGCACAACGCTGTCGGCAAACGTTCGACCGAAAGCTGCGTAGAATGGATTCACGTCAGACGGGAAGAGCGCGCGGATCCCATTTAGCGCTGCGACCTTGAAATCGCGTGCTTCGATCATCTCGTTGCTGTTTGTCGCCAACAAGCGGTCGGGAGCGAGCAAAACGGGACCATTTGGCAGCGCAAGCCCTTGGATATCGGAGCTACTGGGGCGAAGCATTGCGTGCATGAGATCGGCTTGCGAGAGACCGCGGCAAGTCAAGTACACGATGCGATATCCATTTCGCGCCAGCTTGGAGTAAAACTCCAGTGCGCCGTGGTGCAAACCCGGTCGTTCTTTCTCTTTGTTGCTGGACAATAATCCCGAAAACCTGCCGTTCGAAGGAATCCGGGACACTGCGCCATCAATCTCAGCAATAACAATCTTCGCAGAGATCGGCCAGTAGTACAACTGCGCACTCACGCGCAGCTCCTTTCCTTCTGACGCAGTGTGGACGACAAACTCAATGTCATTGGTGCCGTAGCGCAGATTCATCTTCAGAAGGTCCTCTTGCGTGGGCTGCAGCGTCTTGCGGTAAAAATATTCGTTCTCGCTGTCATCTGGGACTTGGATAGTAATACTCGGAGATGCACCAAAGCTGGAAGTTGATGACGTCACTGTCGAATAGTCTTCAGCGAATGCTGCATCGATCTGGACTGCATGACCCTCTCCAAATCCACCACTCTCTTGGTCTCTGAACAAGTATGTTTGCTGTGTTCGCTCACCTTCCGACTGGGAAGACGATGCCGCGATTGAAGTGGACGAGAGTGGCAGTGGCGGCGAGTTCGGGAACAGTACACGAGATACCAAATACGCTTGGACCTCCGGGCTGAATGGGCTGATTTTCCCATCGACCAAGAACATCAGGTTGCGATCAGCGAGAATCGCGGTCGGGTTTTCACGAAAGTACTCGAACGTGATGATGTGCTCTGAGAAGATGGCGTGCGCGTCTTCTTGAGACTCAGCGTCGCCGAGGAGGTGACCACACAGCGACATGCACGGGTGATCTATTTCACAAATCAAGCAACCGAGTCAGTATGCGCAAATCATATCGTTGTAAAGCCGATGCAGCCTTTCGTACCTGCAAAGTAAGTCGTTGACGGACCGCCCTCACTGCTCTCGATCGCATCAAAGTAGACTGAGTCGCTCTTCACCATCATGGGCAAGTCAAAATCGTCGTCTGTGTCCGTGTCCACGCACGAGTTCCCACCAGAATCTGGCGCTGGCTGGACGATCGGAAGCGCACCCCACCCCCAGGTGAGCCGTTCCGATGGGAGGTTGTTATTTGTATCTTCTCGTCGCTGAGGTACTTGCGTCTCTGGAACCAGCCTCCTGTCAGAACCAACAACAACAACACAGTTAGAGGGGAACTACTTCAATAACTTCGAAGTTCTTTCGGAAAGCCAATCACAGAGTTACGAACCTGTAAGCGTCGTGCCATTCTGGGTGCTCTACAAAGTCACTTGGGTCTCCGATTGACGACCCGCTAGGGCTGCCAGTGTGTGAGTGTGGTGGGCTTGGTATCTACAGCAGTACATAAATATTGTAAGGGCAAGACAGTTCTTAAAATTCATAGTCTGAAGAGTACGAGAACGTACGGTTGGGAGGTTGAAGTGGACGAGCGGCTTCTCTCTGCTCCTTAGCTCACTTGACAATGGCGCGGGGCTTCCGAGCGGCGACGTACTGTAGTCCGTGTCCACTGGTTCGTTCACTTGCTCCACAAAGAATGCCTCGCCAGCAGCTCCAAGCTGGTACACACACAAAACACAAATGTTCATACACACGAATGGGTTAGTGTCGCATATTATCATAGCGCGCGCCTGTCGAGTAGTTGCCTGACACAAGCACAGTACCTTCATATGTACGCCATTGACGACGTTTCCGTTCACCACAATCGTCACCACTTTCTCCGTCACTCGCCTCAGCTGATAACACAGTCATACACATACACAAGTAAGTCAGCATATCCGTTCAATTCGCACTAGTACACAAACTACACAGCCAGCCCAAAGCGCACCTTTGCCTTGCCAAAGTGCACGTGGAAGGGCGTGCAGCGGAACGAGCCGTCCTCGTGCTGCACCGCGACGATGTCGATCGCGCCCGAGACCGCACCGTGATGGAAATCCAGCACGTTCGTGACGTAATCCTTCACCGAGTAGATCACGTTCATCTCGCTCTCTCGTGTCTTGTGTGTCTTTCTCTTTCTTCTTGCTGTAAACTGCGAGTACTGCGCGTGTGCAGCGGTTGAGTCGTCGCTTCGCTAGGCTAACGGTGCGAGAGCTGAGATCTGGTTTCTTTGAATCTCGCTCGCTCTTCTTTCGTGGGTGCTGCTGATCTTCAGAGAGAGCGCTTGCTTTCGGTCTTGCCGTGTGCACCAAACACGCCCAAAGTAGAAATGGACAGGCTTAGCACACACATGCAGAGGCTGCAGATCCGTTCTTCAATGTCCCTGCTGCTGTCTGAGTCCTCGCCTCAACAGCCTCCTCATCCGTGCACATAGCCAGCAGCCTCCTGCATCCCTGCTCTTGTTGTCAGCTTTCTTTCTTTGCATCTTCTCCGGAAAACAGTTGGATTCTTCGCGGAAACTCGCATTTCATCCAATAAAATCACTTGAAAGCGCATTTTCAGCCAATCATAAATAGAGTTGAAGCTCACAGCCAACTGCTGTTGAACATTGCGGTGTGTGTGTAATCGCGATTGGGGAGATGGCTTCTCTTCCCCATTACGCCTCTGGTGACAGCGAGTGACGGCGCCGATCTTAGCCAAAGACCCACTAACTCATATAGTGAGAGCAGCCGGAAGGAGAGATGGTGGAGATGGAACGCACTCACGAGAACCACTGAGAGCGTCTTGCAGTGCGACATGCGGCGGTCCATGTGGCCACATGTATGCGTTGGCGTTTTTCACTACCGAAATGTATATGAGACGTTATCGTCGTGCAGGTGGGCAGGTGGTCGGCCTTCTTGCTTGAGACATCAACAGGTTGTTGTGCCTTTCTTCTTCCGCCGTGATACCATCACGCTCATGCTCAAGATCATGCTCATGCGCTGGCAGGCGCTCATTAGCAGTACATGTACCCGCCCTTGTAAGAGAGAACCTGCTGACGGATACGGTGCGCAGAGAGACAAGCGCTGCTTTTTTATAATGAGAGAAAAGAGAACGCTTGTTGGTGGAAAAGCGCTGGTCATAATCACTGGATGGAGAACGCGATAAAGATTCAAAAGTTAGGTAGTTGGTTTAAATGTACACTAGGCGAGCATGAGAGCATGATTGTGTTCGCTCGCCTTCCTACTTATTCTGCTTGTTCTGCTTGTTCTGCTTGCTGCCTGCGGCAAGCGTTGGGTCGCGGTCATACGGCGCCATGACTTGGTACGGTGCGTCGTCATCGTCGTCGTCGTTGTTGTCGTCGTTTTGACGACCCGCCGCCTTGCGGACCGCGTCCTCAAAGTCGCGCATGCTCCGCGACTCCGTGTGCGTGATGGTCCGGTCGTGGTTGTAGGCGCGCGTGACGCAGTTGATGTCTGGTGGCTTGTAGTCGCCTCCGTGCGGCGTGGGCTCGCACGGCACGAACTCGAAGCGCGTGGCGTCGCTGCGCATGCTCACGTCCACCAAGATGTTGTCGTTGCGCACGCCCACGTAGCGCCGGTGCTGGTTCATGCTCTTCAAATTGCCCGCAGACGAGTAGTCCCACTTGAGTCCCGACGTGCCACGCACCCAGTTGCCGTGCTTCATGCGCAGGTCGCGGAAGCACGAGAATGTCGACCGGCTGAACATGTGCGCGTCGCTCTCCTCGTGATAGAAACTCACCTTGATGCAGTTGTAGCCCTTTGAGTAGCACTCGAGGCGGAACGCCGTGCGGCCGCACTTCGTCGGGTCATCGCCCTGATGCACTATACCCACGCGGCCGTCAGCCAGAATGTGCACGTAGTGATTGCCCTTTACGCGCAAGAATACTTTGGAGCCCGAGAGCTTGAGCACGCTGTCCACGACGCTGCGTGAGATGGTCTTGATCTCCTCAATCTCGTGCTCCAGCGCGTCTACGTCCTCTTTCGCAAGGCGATTTTCGAACGGCACGCGGCCTTTCACTTTCGTCAGGTTCTGCTTGCACCACTGCTCTCCGGTCATGCACCAATGCGCGGCGTGTTCGCAGTTCTGCTTGAAGATGTTGAAATCGCCCTTGCCGAGTCCCAATAAGAATTTACAACGTGCAAGCACCACCTCGGGCAAGTCGCTCTTGGACAAATGCACTTCGCCCCAGCGTGACAGCACTTCGCGCATTCCGGACGTGTGATACTCGACGAGCCGCAGGTTCTTCTCGCCACGCTTGTACAGAAACTCCTCGAGCGTGGAAATGCGGAAGCATGAGTCCGCCTGCGCCTCCTGATAGCCCTCGAGCGGGCTCCACACGTGACATACCTTGATGTCCGAGATGGTCTCACCCGAGGCCCAGACGATGCCGTGGTGTTGGTACGAGATGGGCCAGCGGCTCGTGTCCCAGATCGCGATGTGGTCGCCGGGCCGCAGCGACTGCACATGGCGCACGCGGGAGTAGACGCCGCCCATGCCCTGGTAGAGCGTCGCGAGCAGCAGAATGGTGGCTGGTGCGGGCGCCTGTCGACGAGGGACAGGAGAAGAGAGCGTGTGTTGCTGTGGGTGAAGTGGACGAATGGATGGGTGGGCCTTGCTGCCGCCTGTTGCTTCTCTTCTCTGTGTCTATTTGGCTTGTTATGCTAACGCTTTCCCATCAGCAGCATCGTCACACTCGCTCGCTCGCGTTCCAAAATCGCGGGATTGTAACCAGCGACAAGAGAGGACGACACATATCCTGCCAAACAGCCTTCACCGGAATCAGAAAGTTCGATTATTCTTTTGAGTAGGTATACCTTTTGAAAAGTTGATCTTTCTATTAAAGAGGTCATAATACCTCTTTAAAATGAAGTACCCTCGGCCTCTGACCTCTCCTTATCTCCTCCTCCCTCCTGGGCTACTGAAGGCGCCATTCATCCCACTCAAGAACCGCACGCACCACCTGTGATCAAGCGCGATGAGCGACGCACCCTTGATGACATCGTTGGCCTCGTGCGAGTTGATCGGCGAAGAGTACGAGGAGAACTATGACTCAGAGCAGGAATGCGAGGATGATTCTCAAACGATGTCAGCAGTGAACGAGGTCGGCGCAGAACGCAGCGACATCACCACCGCGGAGTGTGAACTGATACCCCAACGCCCGCCACTGTCAGTCCTTGGCTAAGAGCGCAACTGACGGCGACCGCACATCTGAGGTGCCTCAATCGTCTGATACGGAAGAGACCGTGAACTCGCCAAGCCAGGATGTGTCGGCAGAACTAGCCCCAGCAGCAACCGCCAATGGCCAAACCGACGTGGATGCTGTCGACAAACAGAGCTGGACTGCACTACAGGTCGCAGCGTTGATGGGGCGCGCCGATGAAGTCTCTTCGCTGCTGGCCAGGGATGCGAACGTGAATCTGACGAACGCCTACGCAACGTCTGGCCAAACGCCGCTGCATCTCACCGCTAGGAATCGTCACGCCGACGTCGTTGCCGTGGATTTTTCAGGACAAACCCCGTTCTAGATCGCAGCAGCGAATGGGAGTACCGCCGTCGTGGCGCTGCTTCTCGACCATTGTCCGGACGCTGTGGATACTGCGTACACGAGCGCTGGGACTTTGCTTCACATTGCTGCTGGGGATAGTCGGGCCGACATCGTCCACATGTTGCTGGAGAAGCATGTGAGCGCGAATCAGGCGAACAAATGCGGCGAAACACTGCTCCATCTCGCCTGCAAGAAGGGCCACCTGGACGTGGTGGCAGTGTTACTGAGTGGCAACGCCGATGTAAATGCTAAATATGTGTTTGAGAAGATGCTGCTACACGTCGCAGCAGGGAATGGACATGCCGACGTGGTGGCGATACTGCTCGAGAACGATGCAAACATACATCGAAAGAACAAATTTGGCGCTACTCCGCTGCACATCGCAGCTGAGAACGGTCATGCAGCGGTGGTGTCATTCTTACTTAGCATGGAAGCGAGTGTCGATGCAGTAGATGTGAACCAAGCAACACCACTGTTCATCGCCTCCGAGAATGGTCATCCCGATGTGGTGGTTTTGCTGCTCAAGGTGTGAGCGCAATCACCAGGATCGGAGGAGACACTAGCCGTTGAGATCCCGCCGTTTGCATCGCTTCAAGTGCTCGAGTCCGCGATTTGATCGCATCCTCTGGGCAATGTTGAAACCCTGGAACGTGAACGTACCTGCTCGTGTTAATGTTTTCGTCATGGACGCGAGCAAGGACACGCAGGTTGAGTGCACGCGGGACGGCTTCGCGAACGAGCTCGACCAAAAGTAGAAGGACACTGGTGACGAGGACTCGTCGGACGACAACGGCGACCCAGCAGAGGACGCGAAGACTAAACAGAGCAGGAAGACAAGCGACGGGTGGGTCGTGCTGCACAAGAAGACGCTCAAGAGCAACATTGAAGTGCCACGGAGAACCGGCGACTGCAAGCGTCTCATCTCAGCGCCGTTCTCCCCACAGACCTTGTACTTGTAGATTGTACCTGGCGTTCGACGTATTACTGACGGAAGTGGACATAGCTCGCGGTGTCGCAATCCGCACCACCTTCACATACGCATCCCTCGAGATCCCAGGTGATTCCTTTACGATGAGCGCCAACACAGTACCAGTATTAACGCACCAAGAAGAAATCCCCCGACCATGGTGAATCCAGTTGCAGTTTGCTCGTGATCTTTGTCGACTAGCTGGCAGACTGGCAGGCTGAGGCTGCAGCTCTCGCTGTGGAGGCGAATCAAAGTGTGTTCATTATCCTCAAACCACCAAGCTCTTCTTTTCCGGCAACGAGTAATAAGGAATGACGTTGAACTCGGGATCGCGTTCAAGCTCAGCATCCACTACGTGTTGAGACCTTCGACTCGGCCGGTTGGGCAACGGCGCCAAGCCTTCGAGGTGGCCACTGGTACCAGGTTGCTGAGTTGCACTTTGTATACAGACATGTGAATTTGTAAAGGGCTTTGAGAGAAACTGCATACGGTGTTGGGATACTGTGCAGGCAAGCAGCTCCACAATCACTCGTTCTAACTCACTACAAAAAGAGATCTCTCGAGCGCACAAGAGAAGAACGCGTCTGGCATTGTTCTGCTGCGGTTGGTATCCTTTGCGCACACTCTCGTTGCACTGATCGTGCGTGAATATCGTGTATATTTGCTACGTCATTCTCCAACTCGCGCGATTGTCAAGACAAGATGTACCAGTTCGAGACGTCCAGCGAAGACGAGAGCGACCAGCGGAGAGTGAAGAAAACGAAGACTATTGGAGCGACGGACCCAAGCCATCCCAGCGCGTGGTTCGATAGAGAGATGAGGATGAGTCTATGGATGCCGAGCTCGACAATGCTGAATGCGCTCTCAAAGCCTCGCGATCGATCCCCTGTACAGCTGGACGTAGTGATGGCGCCGCTACTCACGTCTTGGTTTCGTATGCAGCACTATGAGGACGCCACCCTATTATCGTGGAGGGGACGTGACCCAAGATTCGCAGCAGAGGTGGCGAGGCATTCTTGGAAGCGACCGGCGCAGAACGAATCAAGTCTTCCTCCTGACAAGATCGTCAACAGCTGTCTAAAAGTGCGGCTGTACCCCGACCAAATACAGCGCGAGAAGCTCGATCTCATGTTTGCCACGAACCGGGCCATATACAACAAGCTCGTTGGATCATCTCGAGACGACTGCAGGTATCGCCTTGTTCTACGCGGCCGAAAGAACGACAACGAGAAGATGTCTGTGGCGGAGTTGGGGTCGAAGTACAGACCGATTGCACAGATAAAGACGATG
>JALBZB010000181.1:0-42213 GCA_038050625.1 Pythium sp. MPC-2022a
CATGGCGAGTACTGAGGCGTAGTGGAAGCTGCTGTACTCTGTGACAGAACTGGAACCTCCCACAAGAACTCGTGCACGGACAGAGGCGAAGCCATAGCAAATGTGTTTTTTCTGAAGGCTGATGATGTGAGAGGAGAGTCTGTCGGGGTGTCTCTTGGCTGGTGAATTGAGGAATGAGAAGCTCATTGCGCTGGTCACATAGGCACGCACGCGCGAGACGCCTCAACTCAACTCGACTGGGACCCTTCTTTTCGATGTAATTGCACTCCGACGTACGTGGGGATGGACCCTTCCCTCCTCACAGACAGCGCACCTGTTCAACTTACTGTACAAATCTGTGAGTGGGCCACCACGACCCGTGGTGGTGGTCCACGGCGGCTCATGTACGAGCTTGAAAAGACTGCCCGTGGTGGCGTGATCCTCTCACGCCAGGAGCTTACGTCTGAGGACATGCGATTTGCTGGCTGAGTGAGTAAGCGCGAACTTGGGATCCGCACTGAAATCTGGGCGTATGGTATGTAACTCAAAGAAGTAATGCTCATGGGAACGAACAATGATGTCGTTACTCTTACAGCTGCTAAGCACAGCGCACCCACCGAAGTAAAGCACGCCATCACTGTGAAGATAAGGTGTTTTATACCTGAATATTTGGTACTTTTGTACTCAAAGACCTGGGGTACTGTTGGGTGTGCATGGAAACAACAAACAGTCTACCCTCGAATGTTAGATCGTTCATCATACTGCGCAGGTCGTTTGTTCTCTTTCTGGCTGTTAATTACCGACAAAGCACACGACGAAATATTTGTGTGGAGGGAATCTTCATGCTATTTTAATACTGTAGTACTGATGGACATGTGCCAGCCTTGCAAAGGTTGGGAAACCTGGGACCTCGAATCTCGGAGGTCGCTCGGTCTCACCTTGTACACCACTACAGTACTACTACTACTACTACTACTGTCAAGCATTTGCAAACTCCTTGGGTCTCCAAAGTTTGAAATCTAATTCAACTATGATTCAGATATATCTGTGTGTCGTTGATGCACTATCACTTATCCAGTGGTGGCATGGATGATAGAATACGCTATGAAATTCAGATTTTTTTGATATATTGGAGTCGAACGAGAATTTGACTCGTTATTCCTAGTTGTAAGATCAAAATTGGTTACCTCGTATACAAGAACTCTGCCACTTGAAGCGAGATCTTATTCACGAGGGAAACAAGAAAATCAATGGCTTGTGGACAGTGTTGAAGCCCAAGCCGCACGCCCAAAGGAGGTCAGTCGCCATTCATAATTCTACACAAACATGTATCTGAATAGCCCTTAGCATTGAGTAAAAGCCAGGCAAGAACGCAACTCAGAATGATAGCAGACAGGAATCAGACCGATCTCTCACGAGGAAGTGGTTGCTCATACTATGGGTTCAACAATTAGAGGCGGGGCGAACGTTCGTGTCATATGGGGATCTTGTGGGCAATTTTGCGCCGCTTGCGTTTGGTGCAGATGGTTACTACAGTGTGTGGTTGCAGAGAGCCTCCACCTTGCCACACAATTGTTCTCTTTCAATGGAGATCTCCCCAGTGAGTACAGTAAATCGCGGGAAATCTAAAGCCACACATATTTCAAGTTTGCTTTGAGCCTTTACAAGGACAATTCGAAGCGAAGATGCTCATGGGTTATACACAATCACGTCACCATCTGCAGAGTAGCTCAACTGAATGTTGGGTCGATGTTTAGCTTTTTTGTTAACTGACGGTTTTGTATGAGATATCGGTAAGTCACACAAAAGTAGCACCAAACTCTTTGGAAATTCCTGGCGCTCACATTAAATTCATAGCTCAGCTCACAAACGCAAGTCTTTGGCCATTTCTTACCTCAAACCTTAACAGATCAATCATCTTCTTCGTCAAAAATGGCTTTTCGTGGAGTATTTTTGCTGTGTGTTTCGAGGTTGCCATTTCTGACAGAGAAACTAAATATCGGTATTGTGTTTCGCGTTTGTCGTTTCTCTTGCAGTTTGCATGCCCACTGCATTTCGCTGTTATTGTTGTGAGCGTAAGCCAGTTGCATTCAAGCCCGATAGCCCGCTGAGAGATAGCCAATGAAGAAGAAGAAGAAGTGGTCGTGAACCTTCGTGGGATGCGCGAGCAGGATTTGGACAGGACCGACTACTTTGTGACCAGCAGCACAACAGCACCCAAGAACAGCAGCGTTAGCGGTCACAGCGGTTGAGCTGGTTGCGGCGCGATCGCGGAAGAATTTGGCGGCGGATTACAAGGAGACCTGGAGCTCGACTTTGAAGAGGAGTGTGCGGACAGCGATATTTTGGACGACTCGGACGGCGAGATGACGATTATGAACGACGACGAGCTCGCGGGCGACGACGAAGAGGAGGTGATGGAGCGCTCGATCTCGTTCCAGGTGAGCCGTGCGATCGTCACACACTCGGGCTTGCCCCCGTGCTGCATGTTTGTCGCACGCGTGACGTGGGACACAGCAGACTGGGAGATCTAATTTGGACAGAAGCAGCTGCTGCGTCTGCACATCAACCTATACATCCACCAGCTCATATACCGGCATAAGCTCATGCGCGATGTTTCCCTTCCCTGGACAATCTGGCGGGAGAAGCGCGCTGAACACCGCACTGCGGACGTGCACATCGTGCAGCATTACATCCGCACGCTGCTCAAGGACAGCGAGTTGCGCAACTCGGAGCCGCTGCTCGCGTTCCTCGAAGTGTCACCGTCGCGCGCGATGTCGCGCTACGGTCCGAGTCTGAAAGAAGGATATGTGCACATGCGCATGAACGGACCGTTCCAGCTGCCGCTCTACACGTGCTTTAATCGCACGATCGAGAGCCTCTATCGCCATTTGTACCGCACGTGGATGCGTATCGTGTACATGTTGGCTGTCGTCGGAGTCATGGCTCCACTGTTTCTGATCATCATCACAAATTTAGGGACGTTCTTCAGTCCACAGAAGTAGCTGATTAGCGAGGCCAGCGACAGCGTCTCGACCAAGCTCGATATCACGGGCGTCTTCATCAGTCTGTTCAGTCTTGGGGGGATTATATTCTGCGTCGGGTTCGTGTACAAGTTCTTTGACCATCGCTTCGGTGCCATTCGGCGGTGGGTTGTGCTGAAGCCATCGTGTTTTGCAATGTACCGGAATCGGTCAGACTGCGAACAAAGCGAGGTGTTTCTCTTTGACAAGTCGTTCGCTGCAACGAAAGAAAGATACCGTCAAGGCGTCTCGTGAATGCCCAGCGGTCTTATTGTCGGCAGCAAAGCAAGGTTCATCAAAATCGACACTGGTCACTACTACACGCGACTGACTGCATTCGTTGCGTTAGCGCTCGTGTGCTATGGCATCATGGAGATGCTTGGCGTACGACTTCGAAGAGGTGAATATGCCGGTGATGAATGACGTATCGATCTCGCTGATATGTCGAACTGGACGACAACCACGCTGGAAGAGGAGCGATATTGTGGCTACTCGAGGTTCCGGAGGGAAAAAGCATTTACGCGCATCCAATTGAGCTTTCCATTGAACAGTGCCCGGAGATTGTGATTGAATAGGTTTGTCCCAATAATGAAATTGCCGGGGGATCAGTTTTAAGAGAGGCAACCAGGCTTTTAGAGTTGGCGTAACCTCAGACTATGTTTTTAGTGTTAAAAATCGTAAAGTAAGATATATTTTTTAATTAGGTGCGTGATGTAACCAGCAATACTCTGTCTGTAGGGATAAATCACTGATCATCCATGTTGAAGGTCGAGGGACAAACCATCAAGACAAAAGAACAGAGTGTGACTGACGAGGTGGATGGCGCTCTTCCCGCGATACATGAGCGCAGCATGATCGTACATGAGCGTAGCATGCGCCTCATGAATGGCGAGTGCATCTCGCAGAGTATGAACGCGTCATGTGAAGCATTATTGAGAACAAGAGAGAAGCACGCACGTGCTCTTTTCTCGCGTGATAGTTATCATACTGTACACTTAAAATCGAGCTGATAAGTGATTGTGTCTACTTCTACCGTGGATGTTTGCGAAATTGCGACTGCAGGTATTGCTATTTTTAAAGAAAAGAACACATTGTATTTCAAAGACACATACAGGCGGTTAACATAGGTGTTCCCCATATCGAAGGGCTTCAAAGACAATAAGCTTTTCTTCATCCTGTTTCTCTCTCTCATTCTCAAAGAAGACAAGAAGAAGACAGACGAGAATGGCACTACGTCGCGCACACAAAAGCACTCGCACCAAGAAGAAGCAGAGAAAGAGAAAGCAGACAGACAAAGAGAGTCTAGCGTTGTGGTGGATGCTGGTGCGCTTTGGACAAAAGCTAGGTGATCACTAGTTTAAGTACCTAGATTCGTTGTCTCGTAGCTTGACATTTTTGGCATGAGTATTCTCATATACTCATATATTCATATATATTTCATTGCGTGTTCATCAATCAAATGCTTGGAGTATCGCAACCGAAATCTGAATCCACCGACAGTGATCGCATCGAGAGAGATGCCTTACCCCCAGTACCCATGACAGTGTCTCTTGTGGATGTGGCTGATTTGATTGATTGATTGATATGAGCCCCGAACAGCCCCGAACACCAACGAAGTCTGCGCCTCTACTGCACTGCGGTGTAATTACGATGCATGTATGCGATCAGGCTCATTGCCTAATCGCACAACCCACCACCAGCTGAGAAACCCACGATAGGATTGTGATTTTGGAGAGCTCCCGCAAAATGCAATCACATTTTCGCATCGAGACTAATCAAGAAGCGTCAAGAAACTTGCGCGATGGATGAACCGAGAAAATCGCTGCGTGGTTTTGGTGGCTCAGATTTATCCTTCCACCCCTGTTTCTTCAACCAGATAATTCGTCCACCAATAATTTGGATTTTCTGACAAAAAACAAGCTAACATAGCCGACAGATTAGAAAAAGACTGGTTTTGGGGGAATTCACTGTACTTTACCGCTCAGAAAGCCTCCTGTGCAAAGCCCACGCACCAGCAACACGTCAAAAGCACGCAATACAGTGCTGACGTTTGCTCATGGACACGGAATGGCCACCTTGTCCTTGTTTCTGCCTGCGCGTGTTAAAAAAACCGCGAGCACCACATGACACATGCGTGCCTAACGTTAAGAACTGGAATTGTTCCCACCGGTTGGCTGATGGAACAGGTATTCGCATCACAGCCACATTCATGCAATCGCAGGTGTTTATGGCCACATAAAGCGTAAGAGCGTCGTGCTTCTTTAATTGATGCTGACACCGAACTCAATGAGACGCCTCCAAGTTCTAATAGGACACTGACATCCGATAGAGGCCGGCGTAGTGGTCAAAATACTAATGAGGTGCGGGACAAAATGTAAAGGTGTGGTGCGCGCTATGTTGAAGGGCTCTTTTTCGAACACTAGGAGAACTCAAGCGTCGTCACACACGTGCGTGTCCAAGCGGCATTTTGGCGGTTGAGTGAGGCACATGACAAAATAAAAATCAATCGCCGCAAGATAACTGCTTCCGATAAAAGTAGATACCGATGCGTGCGAATGGAGAACAGAGTTGTTTGGGGTTGTTGGCTGTGTACATTTTTTCACGGTACGATTTTCATATTTAAACTAAATAACATGCATAAGCTGCTTTCTTGCTCGACTATGGGATGAACTCTGATTTTCTTTTCTCTGCTGACGATGCGGACACAATTCACTCCTTAGAGGTACACGACATGCTGTGAGCTGCCGTTGTGCTGTTGCTGCTGCTGCTGGCGCCCGTGTGGAAACATGAGGCCGGTGATGTTGCTGCTGCTGTGGCACTCGTTCGTGGTCGTGAGCACTGGCTCCACGAAGAGCGAATCGAGGAGCTCCATGATCTCGTGGTCGGAGATGTTCTCTGCTACGGCGGCGGCGACTGGGTGTGCTGCTGCTGAGGCGCTGCTGTTGCATGATAAAGAGTTCTGAGAGTGGCCGCATGTCGTCATTGGTGCTTGGGTGCTGTGATGGAAGTGGCCCTTGCTGTTACCACTTTCAAACTGCGCATCACTGGCTTTACGGATGATTCGGTCCGGAAGCGACTTGCTGCTGCTGCTGTTGGCTTTTGCTGTCGACGACGCGTTGTTCGCGGGAGGCGTGACCTTGACGATCTTGTGGTTCGGGTGCTGCGTCTTCATGTGGCGCGTGAGATTGCCGGCGGTGCTGAATGTCTTGGAGCAGTCGGCCACCTGGCACGTGTGCGGCGTCGTAGCCATGTGCACCTTGAGGTGGCGGATGAGCTTCTCCTTCTTGGTGAAGATGCGCGTGCACTCGGTCACGGGGCACTTGAGCTTGCTGAGCGTGTGCAGGCGCTTGTGGCGCGCGAGGTTGCCCGAGGTGCTGAAGCGCTTGCCGCAGCTCGCGATCGGGCACGCGTGCGGCTTCTCGCCCGTGTGGGTCTTCATGTGTTCGTGCAGGGTGAACTTGCGGTGGAAGCGGCCGCCGCAGTGTGGCACGGGGCAGCTGAACGGGCGGTCGTTCGGGTCGGTCGACAGCGGCGGCAGCATCATGCCGCCGTTCATTGCGTCGTCCATCGAGTTGGGCGAGCCGGGTGAGAAGAACGCCGCCATCTTGGGCATCTGCTCCATGTGAGTGTTGTTCAGTGTGTGCTTGTGCTGGCGTTGCTGTGTGTGCTGGTGCGGCAGCGGGTCGCTTGCGAGAATGAACTGAAAGTCGCGCGGGTACATGTCGTGGTTGAACATGGGGAAAGGAAGGCCGTTCTAATGGAATGGGTGCCGGTCGAGACGCGGGCGAGTTGACACAGACGGCGCGAGTTGGAAAGTGAGTGAGCGCGTGAGACGCAATGTTTGCTCTGTACTTCTTGTCGTGGGTTGTTGTGTGGAAAGGAGGATCATCTTTTCGCACGCTCATCAGCAGAGAGGGTGTTTGTTCCTCTGGGTGGCTGGGTGGGTGGTGCGAGTTTCCTCACAGGGACGTCACGCACTGCAAGAGTGATGGCCAACAAGTGATGAGGTGACGACGCTTAATGGGCAATTGCCATGAGCCACATCTGGGACAAGAGACATGTTTCGCAGGCAAAGGGGAAAGGAGCGAGAACCGGACATCTGCCTGCTGCGTTTCCGATACAAAACAATAGGAGACTTGGAGAAGAATCGGATCGCTCGCTTGGAGGGGATGGAGTCTGTTGGGACTCATCACCAAGTAACAAACCCAAAGGAAGCTTCTGGGTGAGTCGTCTTTTGTTTTCACCTGATTTGGCCGTTTTTGAGTGGGTAATCTTGGCGTTTATATTGGAGCGAGCCGTCTGGGCACCAGTGGCCTAGTATTTCACACAACCAGCCTGGCAGCAGCTGGCAGTTGGCTCTTTCCCGTAATTTGTTGCCTCGAGGCTCTCGCTTGTTGTCAACGTTTGGCACTCGCCTGATCACCGTCTCCGTTTGGAGACCTTGCGTTTCAGCTGAAACTCGGCCGTTTTGCTGTTTTTGGTGGCAAGAGTGGGATCTCTTGTAGCCACCAAATTGGCCCATCTCCCTTGCAGAATGCTCTCTTTCGTGCTGTTTTTTGCTGCTTGGTACAACATTATACTTGGCATTTGTATGTGTCTCTAAAATAATGAATTTACCATGAAAACGGTGGTGCAATAATAATCGGACTTGCAAATCATAATCGTCAGCATCGAAACGGTGCAACTGTATTGCTGCATCTGGAAAATATACGAACATTTTTCCAATTCGATCATTAAAATGATCGATACTCAAGGATTTAGCCCCGATTTTAGCCAACTGTGCAATAACAATCGATCTCTAAATTCGTAATCTGCGAATCTCAACTCGTAAAGTACTGTGGCTCGCCAAGCTATTGGCTGCCATCGCCAGTCGTCACTTTTAAAAAGCATGAGACCTCAGATTACGAGCAGATTGCGATCATTTCTAAACCCTTGTCTGAAAAGAACTGGATTCTTTTTTACACGGGCGACTGTTGACTGGCGACGGCAGCCATTGCAAAGAGCAACATTGCACTTGACGCGCTTTATTGAATGTACCAACGCTAAAGAGGCGGAAAGCACGACCGCGCCTGTTTTGTATCGCAAGCCAGCAATGCGAAGTGAATTGAAATTGAGCCGAGCGTGCCGAAGTGAGCTTCACTTTTGGAGATCGATGGGGATTGTCAAGCCCGCCTAATCGAATGTGTGCGGTGCACCTCCCAATTCAGCACACACCGCACCGGAGCGTGAGTAGCTCCACTCCACTCACAAAAAACATGTGACAACTCGAGGTATCTCGTCGCCAACAAGTCGACAAGTGTCGAGTCCGAATTAGGAACGTTCCATGCAATCAGATCAGCATGTAACGTTTCAAGAGCGAGAGCGAAACGTGTGCCTAAAAGGAGGCTGACTGACTTGACCGTTTCCTATATTTTCACAACAAAACAGTGAAACGGAAAAGCAAATAGATTCATCATTCCAGTTCATGCCGGCAGGCTATTGAGAAAGTTAAAGCCGAAAGACGCACAATTGATTCCTGATAATAAACGTTAAACGCGCTTGAGCTTACTGCTTCTTGATGGCCAGGCAAAAACTGCCTGGTTGCAACCACGAAAGCCACAGCGAAGCAATACATACAACATTGTAGCGCTTTGGTGTTCTTGAACCTGTTCTCGCCTCCATCATCCATCTCAGTTCTTTATCACCGTTAGGCTTGCATCTGAAAAACCGTGGGCAAAAATAATGAGGAGGAGCTCCAATTCCAATTGACTGGCTGTTTTGTGTGGGAATCGTGGGAGTCTGCCCAACGACCTCATGTCTCGTTTTTGCGCAAACAAACCTAGTACAAATTCGATTGCTTAGACTGTCCCAACGCCTGGCTGCTACTTGGATCTTGAAGGGATCTTTGTCAAAATGAACTCAGCAGAGAAATCCGGCACTGTTCTCTCTCTCTCTGGTTGGCTGGGAAAGACGTTCGTAGATCAACCAACAAGCCAGCTTGATACGTACTTTATTGGAAATGCAAAAATATGTCCATGTATCAAGCACACAAAAGGCGTTCGTTGTCTGATAATAATATAAAAATGGAGCATTAGACGAAGCGTTTCGATGGATCCGGTGCATGCGCAAGGTGGTGGGGCGATTGGGGCGTGAAGCGAAAGCCTCAGCAGAACCTGCGGACACGATCGCATAACTGCGTAATACGTACACATTATTTTTAAGCTGACTGCGTATGCGAGCTGCACGTTGGTCAGGCACACACAATAATGGGAGTCCAATCTTTATTTCCGCTACCGTTAATGTTCTTCGTGCATTTTGTTTTATTTCGTATGAGAATGGACCGCCATGGATCTACGTTTCGCATTCGGGTGGAGCTGTCGTTGTCATGTCTTATTCTTATAGAGAGACGCGGACAACGGACCGCTAGAGAGGGGGTGATGATGGAGCTGAATTCTTGCTCGCTCTTGTATCTTGTGTAGCCACTCCCGCATGTCACCTGAACCCATCCGGGTTGCCCGGAATTCTAGACAAACCACCGCTCATTTTTTTAACATTGTCTCCCAGCATCACTGCACTGTATAGAGTCGCTCTCTCGGGCTTTGAGAGCTTCTTGTGGACCAGCGCGTGAGGCTAGACAAAGTCTGCTCGCGACACGCCCACTACTGATTACGTCTATCTTCGCGAAAAGACGGCCATCGCATTGCTCCCAGTCGAATTGCGCGTTCTTTGCCCAACACCAACAAGCGCCTGGAGGTACCATCGCAAGCTGTTTGTTAGTGTATGTATCATACAGTTCACCTTGGTCGTGTACGCACACGTAGGTGTAAGCTCAATCTCCGCGTTTGTTGTCTTCATCAGGAGTTGCAAACAGAGCGGTGCTAAAAATTGGAGGATACACGCACTGGCTCATCCAGCGGCGCAATTGCACCTTCGCTTTTTTCCATTTACAGAAGAGGCCCGCGAAAGGAGCCAAAATTGGTCATTTTGCTGCTGAGATTTGCGAGTGTTGCGCGAAGCCGCTTCCAATTACCAATTGGACGAGAGAGCCGCTGTTAGAAAAAATGTCGCCGAAGGATGTTCGTTTTGTTCTGTAGCAGCCGGTGAGAGGGCACAAGCGTCTTCTTTCCACGTGCTCTGATGGTTGAGCGCATTCCAGAGTTGTTCCAGGAACACTCGAGTGCAAAGAAAGCTGCGTGTTCAGTTCTCTTCACTCGATCAATGAGAAACATGGATCTATCCCCTGGGACTCTCGTTGAAGTTGAAAGCAGCGAGTTGAAGACGCTTTTCTGTCCATTCGAGGGAACGAGTTGGGGGTGAATTTTCTCCGTGGCAATGTTAGTGGCATCAGTAGTATGCAGGAGGCTGCGAGAACGGATGGATGGATGGATGAGGACCAAGGTGATCACGGAGCCGAACTCTCGTTCTCTCTTGCAGTCAGCCCTGGCTACAGGAAGGGAGAAGGTTTCATGCCTCCAGTTTACTATTGCCGTGGAATATCCTTGCGGGGAGAAGAGTATATTCGATACCATCAAAGTCAGAAGCGCGCGCCAACCGAGGTATCTGAGGTGCCATCGCGCTCGTGCAATATGTAGTGGCTGCTGAGGACCAAGTCCATACGAATGAAAACGTCCGTGCGGGTATGAACATGTGAGCCGACTCATTCATACACAGCGCAAGCACCTTCCCATTCATTTTGAAGCAGAAGAGGCAAGTGAAATGAAGCCATACGCGGAAGAAAGGAGTTGATCCTCGAAAGTTGCTTTCCAATTTCCGCGTATTTGGTCCCGAAAACGAATGGACGAGGCTGTTTTGCCGTGTGACGTGAAGTACGTGTCGCCATAGGAGGTGAGTGAGGTGTATGGGCAGCCAGCTAGCAAGGCGCGATAGAGTGACCATCTTCTTTTCTGGTGGCCGAACGCTTCCGGATTTGTTTCAGGAACTGTGAAAACAAGACCACGGTCTCGGTCCTCTGTGTTCGATCAGCGAAGGGATCTTTCTGAGATGCTCCTTGAGTTTGAAGCAACGAGTTGAAGGCGCTTCTTCTGTCGGAGCCCTTTGGATAGGGCTTTCTGAGGCTTCTTGAAGTTTCAAATGACGTATTTGGTGTGGAGAAAGCTTCAACGATGTGTGGTTCTCAGTGGCTAGTGCGGAGGTGACTAGTGTCCTTTGGGTTATGAGCCCAACACGCTTTCTCTGCGCCAAAGTGCTAGCTCACGGAGGTGACTAGTGTCACAGTACCAGCGGTATGCTCGCCTTTCACTGAGAAACTCCATCCTTCACGATAAGACATATGCAATTTCATCACGAAACAGTTTTTGCATTGCCGGGGATTAAAAAAATCTCATATACATACACATAGAGCACACGCTGCCACTTCTCGAAGCACGAAAAAAATATCAGCACACACTGCGTCCACTTCAAAAGACGGTTGGCTGCGCTTGTGGCGCTTCCTCTCTACACAAAATTGGTGCTGTAGTTCTCCTTCATGCCGATGTCGCTCGCAGAGCCGAACGAGAGCGCGTTCTTCGGAGCCATCATCGTCTGCTTCTTGCGATCGGCCTCGTGCTTCTGCGCAGATCGGATCGAGAGGTACACGGCGAGGAAAGTGACGAGGATCGTCAGACCGGACGTGCCCAATGCGAGGTACCAAGGTGGACCGTACGACGACTTGATGCTAATTGAGCCGCCGTCGTTACTGTCCACCTTGCCCAAAGCCGTTGTGCATCGCGGACCAGTCCAGGAAGAACCCATGCACTTGCAGCGGTTCTTCACACACGTGCCGGTGCTAACCTTTGTCTTGGCGCTAGTGCAGTCATCGTCGGTGCGGCAAAACGCCTTGCCGGACACATCCACCGCCAAGTTATCGAAATCCTGGTATTCGTCAATGTGGTCGACAATCCACTGCTTCGTTGGGTGGGATGCTGGGTCGCATCCGACTTGCATCTTCGAGGTCGGCGATGTGTCTTGGTACAGACGAATGTAGTCGATCTTCATTTTCATTGGGAACTCGTCACAAATTTTGTTCGCTTTTGCATCTTTGCCGTCGCCGCGGCACGGTCCTCCAGCATTTGGCGGCTTCGTACCCCAGGTACTGGACAGCGCCACGTTGAAGATCATGTACATCGGCTCTTCAACCATCACCTTGATAGGGTTGGTCTTCGCCGCATTCTGTGGTGGGTTGACAATGGCACTCGCTGGAATCTCGTACAGAGGCTGACCAGCAAGCATCCAGCGTACGTACCCGGTCGGACCGGTCACCCACTCGATCTGGTACACCAAGAAGTCCTGGTATGCGGCAAGATGGATGGGCCAGTTGGACGAAATGGCGTCCATCTGGTACGCGAACACGTTCACCTTGTCGCTCTGCGGGATGCTGGTCGCTCCACAGGCAGAACTTGGGTTGCCAGGACTACACAGGTACGCACCAGTGTACCCGTTCATGAGCGGGAAGCACGTTCCGTTCGAGTTGATGCCCCAGTAGTCCGTCTTCGAGCCATCGATGCCGCTCACGTCCGCGTTGACATCCTTGGAGCCCGGGCAGTTTGAAACGGTACAGGAGTTGTCGGTAAGACCCTTGTCAAGCGCCGCCTTGACGGTTTTGTAGTCTTGTTTCAACTTGGAATTCGGAACGCAAAAGTTGTTCGCAGCGTATCGCATGCCTTGGTACCACGACTTATGGCCACGCTTCGACATGTACAGCTTGGTCGGAAGATCAGGGGCGTTCGCACCAGGTGTCTTACACTGACCAGTGTAGACACATCCGTAGCTCTCACCGTCTGGGGGCAGAATGCGGTAGTCGGTCGGCATACCCGGGCCGAGCTGAATCGACGAGGACACGGCTGTACCTGCGCCCTCGAGGATATCGATTTCAGGTGCGCCGCGACCCTGGTTTGGATTCAGCCCGTGGCCTGGGTTCGAGTTACAGGCGCTGATACGCTGGTTCGACGATAGGAACGCTGCTTCGTTGCATTCATCGTAGGAAAACGGCCACATGCGGTTCGTCGACGCACTGAAAATGGCGCGACCGAGGTTGCCCATCATCCAAATACCTGGCCAGGTTGGGTAGTAGTCGGGAGTCGTCGCGAGACTACTTGGTCCTGCCGCCAGGTCGGGGTTTCCGGACTTTGACGAGACAGCACCGGGGAGCACAGTGCTCACTTCGACCATGCCGCCCTGGAAGCAGAACTTGTTCCACGACTGCACCATGCCAGCTCGATAATACTACATGACAGAAGGAGCACAGGTCAGTACAACACACACATCTATCCACAGATAATTAATTCGCTTTGAAGGGGTGATCACGTACAAAAGTGGTGGTCTGGTACCCTGGTGGGTTCTTGTAGTCGTTCCAGAGCTTGAGTGTCGTGGTCTCCTCCATAGCCTGGATGTAAAAGTAGCAGTCGTCGCCCACGCACTCGGTCGACGTCATGTTGTGCGAATAAACCTCCAACGCGGCGTTCACACCATCGGGTTTGTTGATCGACGTCCACATATGGTCCTCACCGGGCTCGAACGATCGCCCTGGGGTGTTGAACTCGTCGCTCATCACGAGTTCCCACTGCTCGCCGCGCGTGCTCACGTACACCTGGCGGTTCTCGGGGGTGGCCGGGTCCACCCACGTGCGGATGCCCGACTTGGTCGGGTACTCGGCGGCGTCCGCGCATGCCGCGAAGAGCGCCACCGCCGCCACTGCGGCGGTCTTCCACTGCTGCTGCGTCGTCATCATGCGTGTGTATGGACAGACAAACTTCTGTTTTTTCTTTAGCTGCTGCTGGGACTTTTTTTCGAGCAAACAAGTCGATGATGAAGAGAGAGGTTAGCGTGTGTGTGTGTGACGGCGGATAGAGAGAGCGGGAATGCGTCACGCGCGTGAGAGGAATGAGCACACGCGCTCACCTGGAGAAAGGGACGACGCAGAGGGAACGCTGGTGCTGATGCTGGCGGCGCTAATGCCAGTGCGAAATGGCGCTCGCAAGGCGATTTTCTGATAGAAAAGTGGGGAGGGACCTTTGTTGTCGCTTTGCATTGGCTGCTGTGTGTTCTTGCTCCCTCCTCAGAACCAGATGCCCGTAAGCCCACCCATACAATTACGCAGTGAACTGCCTACACACCTGCTCAAGAGAGCGCAACTTGACAACGGAAAGAAATTTTCATTTACCTTGTCAAAATGAAGAATATATTTTAAACTAATTTGACTATCAGTAAATACTAAAATACATAAATGCAACCTTTGTATATTGCTAACAAATGCTTCAAAGAAAGAGATACTCATAACATAAGGAAAGTCAATCCGCTCTGGATGTTTTTGTGCCGGCATTCACCATACATGGCCATTAAGGTACGATTATATCTGAACTTAATATATACCGTGTTTGGCTGTATAAGTACGATTTACCGAGCTCAAATATCGAACCTACCAAAGCGTACCTATTCAGCTTTACCCAGTGATGCCAGGCGAAAATAAACTGTGCTGCATTTTACTCTTCACTTCACATGTCAGTAGAAAAATGCGCTTTGACAGATCAGCGAGGTTTGAGCACTCCAGTTCCTTCCTGGATCCCCAACCCTCTTGAATCCACCGATCTGTTGATAAAGAAGACTTGCAAACGCACGAGTGCGCTTTTATTGTGTAAGCTGGTCACGGGCACGACAAAATTCTCACCGGTAATACTGCAACATGAAAAGGTCTGGTTTGCAAACGCTACTCTGACAAAATCATCCTCAGCTCACGCCGATGAAGTATGTCGAAATTTCGAGTCGTGTCGTAAAAAAATCCGAAAGACAGAAGTGTCCTTCACTGATTGCTCCAAGACACGCACGGCCTCCAGTGATCGTTTGAAGTAGACACTCACCTGAGTCCTCTTGGAACTTCATGGCACCAACTAACACTCAGTGTCAACAACCTGCACTCCTTTTCTCTCGTGAATTAGTTCCCCGCTGAATTCGATTCGAGTTGAACCTCTGAAAACGAATAGTTGCCTTTCTTGTCGACCGAAAAGCAACTTGAAGCCCGCATTCTCGCGAGCGGCAAACGCAAACAAGCGTGCGCTACAAGAGAGAAACCAACCTAAAGCGCGCAGTGTAAGTGAGCGCCATGCACGTGCACACGCATGTATGTATGTATGTATGTATGTATGTCTACGAGTCTCTAGCCGACTAACTGAGCATCGCAATCTCATCTGTTGGTGTGACGCTACTCTGCTATGTCAATAGATATTTCGTGGAGGACGGACACACGTACAACAATGGATCGTTTCATCTCTGGTACACACTTCTACAATCACGACATGTTTGGTGGCATCCGCCCCGGCGGCGACGTGCAGCTGCTCTCCAAGGCGTATTTCGGGCTCGCAGTGTCGGCATTCGCGTCGGCGTTCGTGTACATCGGACTACGAAGCGGGTTGCTGCTTATGGTCTGCGCAGAGCTCGACTTTTCCACGCAAGAAATGCAAGCGGTGGATCGACTGTCAGAGCTACCAGCTGCGTTTTCGTTCTTCGTCGGACTGGTCGCAGACGCCATGCCGCTCGTCGGGTACCACCGCAAGTCGTACATGATCGTGGGGCACTCGCTGGTTTTGGTAAGTCTGCTCTTGCTCGGCGTCGCCTTCAGCTTTAGCTCGGCGCTGGAAGACTCATTGGGAAAAAGCTACGTCTACATCATGACGCTTCTCCTCGGATGCGTGAGCGTTGGCTCGATGGTCAACTTTGTGTCGGTGCACACGATGGTGGTGACCCTGTCCCAGAGAGAATCGCTGGAGGACCGAGGGCTCATCCAAGCCAAATACTTGATCGCGCGAGTGAGCGGCCAAGTGACAGCGCGCGTCCTGGTTTTCTTCATCACCGATCCTGGACACTCGCTTCACGTGCCGCTAATACTGCTCGCGCTAGGTGCCATCTCGATCTTCAGCATCATGATGACGATCACATACCTGGACGAAGACGAGGATCATTATCAGTACTCCATCCGAACCAAAAGCGGCAAGTACTGGATAATGACTCAGCAAAAAGCGATGTGGCGCACCCTGACCTTCATTTCGTGCTTTGCGTTTGCGCTCGGATTCAAGTTCTCCGAGGCGCAGCGAGCTCTTCAAGTCTGGTCACACGTGGATTCCAGGCGAGCTCAGCTGCTCTCCAGCATCGCGAGCGATTGGGTCATGCTTTGCACGATTCTCGTGTGGCGCAGATACTTCATGAACAGCCTCTGGAGGCGCGTGTTCGCAACTGGACCGATTATGGCAATCTCATCGCAGACAATTCTCTCAGCGTTGACGATTCCCGACGCTGTCCGAAACCAAGTCTTCTACACGTTGGTTACAAGCTTCACGGGTGTGTCGAGCGCCTTCATTGCACTATCCACGCTCGTTCCAGTGACCGAGATCGCTCAAGAAGGCTCGGAAGGCGGCGTCGCAGGCTTGGCGGTGTCGTTCTACACGATCTCCAAGGTGTTTGGCAGCACCTTTCTCAGTGCTCTGCAAAGCGCCGCCGTTTTCTCGCTCAAAGACCCAGCCGAAGACTCGTCGCACGCTCGGTGGCTGGTCGCCACAGCGCAGGTGGTGACAGTCGCCGTGAACTCTCTCAGCTTTGCTGGCATCATTCTGCTTCCAATGCAGAAACTAGACGCGCAGCAATTGCGCACGTTCGGAGGGTTCACTCGGTTCGCAGGATCCGCGACTGTGGCCGTCTTCGTGCTTCTATTGACGTACTGCATCGTGTTCAACGCGTTGCTCCTCATCCCCAGCACGGCATGCTACCTCGTGGCCGAAAGTGGCGGGTGCAGCAGCAACTGAGTGAGGCATCATGCTCTTTGGTTGGCTCGCATCGCGCGCAGACTTGATCGAAGCGAGCGAAGAAGAAAGACACACGAGCAGAAAGCAAATGCACCCACGTCGCAGCTGAGCAAACCTCGGAATGCGCGCAATTTGATGGTGCAAGATCTGGAGGTCATCTGCGTCGTCGTCGTTCGAAGATTGTAAACGCGGAGTTCTTCACGATGACACGATTTTGATCCGAGTGGTATCTTTGAGGTGGTGCTTTACACTCTCAGATTCGGAAGGGTATTGTTTCTCACAGATCATTGATACAGCAATTATGATTCATTCATCGATTTTACACCGATCTATATACATATCCAGAGGTTTCTGAAATAGTGTGTCTCACGCTCCTCACGATCTGTTCCGTCATTTCAAGGAACTGTGTGTCGTAATCTCAGCAGCTTGTTTGCGGGCAGTTTGCAGCAGGAATCAAGTGAAAGTGGTCAGCACGAGCATGCAATTACGAAGGGATTATGCAAATACACTTTGGCTTCGAACCCAGGAATCAGTGAAAGTGGACAGTAAAAATATGCGATTACTAAGGTTTTACTCTGATACGAGACGCAAACTCTGTTGGAAAAGTGTCTCAAAATTCCAGGTGCAAACCCAGTTTGAACAGCCATGAGACACAAAGCGTACCGCGTCACAAATGTGTACAGTATCGGAAACGATCTAAAAATAGAGTCTACCCAAAGCTAAATTTTACGAAAAATTGGCCCGGCAGCAAAACCAGCAGGATTTCCATGCTTCACATGTCGTCACTCACTTTTCTCCAAACAAGCGACATAAAACGAGATATTTATGCAAGTTTCAATACTGTGTGCAGCACTACCCTCTTTTCATTGTCTATCGGATCAGCACCAACTGGCAAAACTTGCACGCGAATCATTCCCTCGTTCTTGCTCCTTATTGCTTGGCGTCATCATCCAACGTACTGGCGATCATCACGCCGCAGACAGATTCCATCACTCACTCGGCCGCGAGAGACAGCGCTCGCCCTTCTCGCTCTTCTCGCTTGCCTGTCAAAGCCCCCCTTGTGTCCAATCTCCTCCGAAGGTCGACAGCTTCACGTTAGTCGATCCATCAATCAGTCTCGTGCAAGCGCGCGCGTTAGCAGCAGCCATCTCTCTAATCGTTCGTTCCCAATGAATTCGTCCACAGCTGCGTCACCACCACCACCACCCGTAACTGCTGAAGCTGCCACACCAACACCGGCTCCGACCGCCAGTGATATGCCGACGCCACTGGCACTGCCCGTGCCGCCGCCGCTCCTGACGCCCGCGATAGCGGTCCAGGGGGGACCCGCCGCCCCGGCGCCGCTCTTCTCCACCGCGTCCGAGATGCCGCTGAACCTGTCGACGCCACTGCGCAACAAGGCCGTGTACCCGAGCCGCCGATACGAGACCAAGTCGACGTGGATGCAACTCATCTTCGGCGTGCTCTACCTGCTGCTCATCGTCGTGTGCTCCTTTTTGGACGTCGTGTATTTCCTCTTCCCGCTCGACTACATCATCCGCCCGCTCTTCGGCCGCAACATCTACAAGCGCATGATGAAGTTTTTCGAGGGGCTCTTCTTCGCGATGCTCGCGGGGCTGCTCGAGTATGTCGCCGGCGTGAAGATCGTCGTGACCCAGGACCCGGGTGACGAGAGCCTCGACCCGAGCGACTCGCCGTTCTCGATCACAGACCAGATCCTGCTCATCTGCAACCACCGCACCGAGGTCGACTGGTTGTTCTTCTGGAACCTGGCGATCCGCTACGGGTGCCACGACCGCATCCGCGTGATGATGAAGGCGATCATTCGGTTTGCTCCTGGAGTGGGCTGGGCGTTGCTGCAGATGAAATTTCCCTTTGTGAACCGCCGTTGGGCCACCGACCAAGCGCGCATTCGAAAAGTGATTAACCAGTACCAGAAGTACTCGAGCGGCAGCTGGCTCTCCATGTTTCCGGAAGGCACGATCCTCGAAAAGAAGACGCTCATTAAGTCCCACGAGTTCGCCATGGAGCGTGGCGAGGCACGTTGGAACTACGTGTTGTACCCGCGCGTGCGCGGCTTTGAGCTCTGCGTGGAGGAGTTCAACCCTGAGTCGATCCTCGACGTCACCATCGCGTACCCAGAGCTCGCCGACGGTATCCTGCCGTCACCGGTGCGTTATATATTTGTTCGTTATTGCCTAGCCATTGTATTGTTTGTGATGCTAACTCTGTTGGTCTATTTGTTCATTACAGCTCCGTTGCATTCGCGGCCAGTACCCGAAAGAGGTGCACATCCACCTGAAGCGATACCGGAGAGCGACGTTCGAGCCGCACAAGGAGGACATGAGCCAGTGGCTGAAGGATCGCTTCGCCGAGAAGGAGGAGCTGCTCAAAAACTTTTACGAGAACCGCGTGTTCCTGGGCAAGCGCGTGATCTGTGAGGACGCGAAGTTCGGCCACTGGGTGATCTTGGGCTGCGCCATGAACATTGGCGTGCTCTTCTTCACGTACTTCATCGTGAGTGCGTACCCGCTCGTGATGCTCTGCATCTACGCGTTCTGCACGCTGCACGCGCTCTACTTTGTCCACACCTTTGGCAAATAGACGGACAGACAGCTCACAACCTGAAGACCACCTGCCGCAAGCGACGTCCTCATACTTCTACGCAACAACAACGGCATTCGCGATTTTTTTCTCTCATTAGAAGGACTGTATCATACTGTGAACGCGGGATACCTATTGTAGTAGTAAGTACACCAGCCAACCAACCATTTACCAACCAAATGCAATACAATACAATACTTTTTTGGCATCATCCAAGCATTTTCCAGAGCGCGCCACTTGTTTTTGTGTTTGATAATGATGATGATGGCTCGCTCTCGCTTACACGCGGTTCGCAGCCTTTCACTTTGGGATACTGGATGCACTCATCAATTGTGCCGTGGGAGGTTGCGCCACTGCTCCGAGTTGCGCTCGGGCGGCGCGACCGCGTCGCCGCACTTGAGTCCCATCTCGACGCACTTGCGCGCGACCTGGTGCGCTGACTTGCCCGGCAGGTAGCCCGCGATGATGTGCACCTCATCGCGCTGCTTGGCCTTCATCAGGTCCTCCTCAACGCTCGTGAACGCCACTCCATAGATCGAGTCGCTGGCGCCACCAGCACCTCGAGCAGCGGCGCGCCGGTACACGTTCACGTGCGTACGTTGACCCTCGCACTGGTGAGCAGAGAGCGCAAAGAGCGGCATGATAAAGGCGAGGAGCAGCATTGACAGATGGAATTGGAAGGACGGCTTCGTGGTCGCAGGCTTTGGTAGCTTTTGCTGCTGGCGTTCTATGGGTTTCGAAGTGAGTATGAGGGGTCGCGTTAGGAACTTGATGAAGGCCGAATGATAGAATTAAGGGTCGCAGCCATGAGAATGAGGGAGCCATATCGATAGCGCTATACCACCATTAAGAGGAGCTGCATGCGGTCATGTTCGCATTGTACTGTAGCGCGTGCATTGATACGAAGTTGCGACGCACAGACCATGGACACATTGTTTCCTGTTCTTTGAGTTTTGTATCACAAAAACGTCCGTCGCTTCTGTCCAAATATGCCTCCGAGTGGATGGACCCATCTCAAATTCTTCCTATTTGTACAGTATCAAAAAAATCCATTGAGATTGGTTGGTCTGACACGAAAGACTGACAGCCCCGCTCGCTCTCAATTGATTCACAGCGTTCTAGATTTCCACGTTTCGTTTCGTTCGTTCGTTCGCCCTCTTTCGAAGCTCTCACTATTGGGAGGAGGGAGCTTCTCCCACCACTCATTTATTCGCCAGAGGTGACGCAGCCGTCATCCCACTTCTGAAGAAGTGAAGCGGATGACGCGCCTCGCTCGACATTTTCGAAAGCGCGGAGGTGACCCAACCATGCATGCATGCATGTGGCCCGATAGAAACGGGGGAGTTTACTCTGAGCAGCTAGCTACATAGGTGGCCAGATTTGTTGTTGAGAGCTCGTTGGTATGGTGACGTCCTTATTTTCCTCAAAGTCCTCTTCTTCCATTCTCAATTCCCAAGTCTTTCACGGCGAGATTGTTAGGGTCCACCCGTTTTGCTTGACGCCACGTTGCGCGCGACTGCCGAAAGAGACGCAACGGCTTCACTCTGCTCAATGTAGCCATCGACGTTTGGTGCTTTCATCCACCATTTTTTACGTTGAAGCAGGAGTGGGAACTCTTGTGTGGGCTCGACGACCCAGAGGTCCACTGAGCCGCAGCATGAGCCCCTGGACCTTGAGTTTCTGGGACGCGTCACAGTTCGTAGAGAAAATAATGACGCATTGAAACCGCATTGAGCGTGCTGGAGAAATGCACTTGCTCGTTGTGGCCAACTTAACGTTCTTCAGGAGCGAATTACTTTCACAGTATCTGTACAATATATACAACATGTTCGAGGGTCTGTGGCACCTTTTATCAATCAATTAGGAGGCATCAATGAGTGTGTCGAAGTGGCCCTGGACCCTCGACAAATTCTGAAAGAGGACAATGCAAAGGGGGGGAGGACAGGAGGAGGCTAGCCCAATGAGACATGTGTGTAGTGAGCGGAAGTGGGCAAGACAAGACAAAGTACATGTACAAATCTATGAAAGTTTCGATTGTGTACAACGTACTCTTCCGTGGACTTGGCAATCTTGTTGCCCCGAGAGACACCTGGAGGTATACGCTTTTGATGTACTTTATACTAAATATACTAGCAATTAACAATAAATGTGCTCTTCACGACGTAGCACGACATCTCTGAATCCCAACAACACACTACAACATTTTTAGACATGTGTGATTTAGAGTGACAGTGGATCCCTGAGGGCACTTACTGACAGAGCCATACCGCGCTAAAGTATTCGATAGATATATCCTTGAGTTTCCTCGATGTGCGACCTCTGACGCTACTCGTGTGCGAAGGGCAGAATGCTGCTCGTAGCAACACCATCTATAGCATCCAATACGCACCATTTTCTTCGATTCTCACGCAACAGCTTGAGGTTTTTAACGAGGCATCACCCAATGTATAGTAGTGTCGACCGAGCAACCCTCAATTCGTAACGCATGGAGCTGTTGAACTGCTCTCGGGCAACTGTCGCGTACTATTATAATACCACTACATGTTCGCGACAGGAGGCTCAACAAATGTGGGAATTCAAAGCTCAAGAACGCTGGCGATGTGGTTGCATCAATGCAGGACTTGTGTAGCTGGTGGTGGCGACACGTGGTGACTGGGAGATAATACGAGTTTATCTTTTGAATTGTATCATCAGCTACAATACGATCGGCATCCGTTCGCAAATGTCCAGTGCAAGCTGAGACTCAGGATGCCCACAGACACGAGGATCAGAGCCATAACGCTAGGTTCGCGTTTCTAGATTAACAAGAAACCCCAAAATAAAAATGCGAGCTTACCGGATGACTCAGAAAATCTGAGAATATCTGACAGTGTGATAACAATATACTCAGGAAATGGTTCAATCTCTCACTTCGCAGAATTGTTGCCGAGTGCTCTCAGACTTCGCAAAATAGTCTCCAAGTTCTCTACAAAAATTGACGATTCATGCTCCAGATTATTATGACCTGATCAAGTATGTACAGGTATCAATGCTATAATAACGGCCAGCGCTGTCATTGTTGCCTCTGTCTCAGTCCGAACACAGCAATGAGGAAGGCGAAGAGGACTTCAACATCATCTTTGTGTACGCGTCGCATAAACAAGAAGTTCCCAAAGCAGCCCAATGTTTACTGTTTACCGTCTGCCCACAGCACCATCTTCTGTCTGTAGAGATACACAGTAGGTACAGTACAGTACAGTACAGTAGTTCCCAATCTGGAGCTCGTTCTTTTCGCCACACACAGCGAAAAGGATGACTGGACGTCGGTCAAGAAGTCAACTCGCTCCAACACTCAGTCAGCATATTCAGGTGTTATTGCCGATAACTTCAACGTAGAAAAGCCGCTTGCAAAATCAAAGAGTTATGTATATCATTTCTATCGAGTCAGTGTGTGTGTGTGTGTACGGATCATTGCACAAGATCGAAGGCCAACGCTCTGGTCACAGAAGAAGACGAAGAAGATAATGAAGATGAAGAGCTCAAACGAAAGTATCGAGCTCTTCACTCCAACACAGCGGTGTGCATCTCCTTCTCTTCCACTGAAACTGCAGTCCATCATAATAACATTATTAGCGTAGAGCCGGTAGACCTGGATCTAGGGAAGGCTCTATGATGAGTGCATTCAACCCCAAGGGATCCGGACCCCGCACTCGCTGACTCGGAATCTGCCGTAAACCGCTCACGTGCACTAACCTACTGCTTGTTGATTATTGCGGCGCGAGCGGTTTACGGCAGATTCCAAGTCAGCAAGGCAAGAAGCCCTGGCTTGCGTGAAGAAATACCGTAGCGGCACCGCCACCGAGATAAGCGATCCCCGCTATCTCTCACTGTCTGTGCGCCGCTCCGCTCAAACTCAAGTGGAGCGGCGCTGCTGAGACTCGGAAAACACATGGGGAGTGTTTTGAGCGATTTGTTATTTGGAGGTGTGGACTGTGGGTGAACTCGCCCATCAATCCAAGAGCAAAGAGTCAGACCAGTTCCCCCATCAAAAACGCACTTTTTAGTCACGTATGCGGATTTAATTAGATAGATGCCAGTAACCAGGGATTCAATGAATCAATATCAAAATGCGTATTTGAAAGTAAAACGGTTTAAAAAAGTGTAATTCACAACCAGCTGGTTTTGTTAAACCCCTTCCGCGCGATTTGTAATACACACCGAACTCATTATTATTGACCATCAGCCAGCCAGCCAGCCAGCCAGCATACCAAAAGCCCACTATGACAGGCGTTATTCTCAATTGAGCTCTTCGTTGCGCGAGTGAGCGGTTCGCTATACAGTAAGTCCATCATGACGCAGCAGCAGACGCAGCACGTGCATCCCCAGCAGCGCACCGAGCTGCTGCCGCTATCGTCCACGTCCATGGCGTCGCTGACCACCGACCGGAGCCTGGACTCGTCCTCGCGCGCCGCGTACCAGTTCCACCAATCGTCACTAGACGGCGTGCCCATGCTGGACGGCGGCGGCCAGAAGAGTGACCTGGCGGACATCATGTCCTCCAAGCGCAACGAGCGGTTCCACTTTGAAACCGTCGCGATGATCAACGCGCGGAGGACACTCACTCCAGGCCAAGGGTGCCAGCACCAGCACCGGATTGTCCACCACGACGCCAAGAGTTACAGCAGCAGTCTGCGAGAGGGCATCGAACCCGCGCAGCTCTTTAGCCGCGCGTACGGCGCGCTCGCTCTCAACGGCTTCGCGTCAGGCTTCGCGATCACGTTCCTGCGCTACGTGTTCCGACCGCTGCTCGTCGCGTACCTGAGTCTGCACCACAGGAACCAGTTCCTCTCGGCGCGGTACCTGCTCGAGTGGCCCGCTGCGTTCGCTGTCTTTGTGGGGCTCCTGTCGGACTGCGTGCCCATCGGAGGATACCGGCGCAAGTCGTACATGGTGCTGGGCTGGTTCACAAGCTTCCTCATGTTCACGGGCATCGTGGTCGTCACGCTGCTCTCGCCGAGCAAGATCCTGCTGTTCGTGGACACGAACAAACCCGGAGAGGCCATCGCCACGTCCGATCTTGAGACGTACCCCGAGCAGTTCGCCGTGCTCTACGTCACATTCGCGGTCATCGGTTGCTTGGGCATCCAGGTCGCGTACGTGGTCTCGCTCGCGATGACGGTCGAGCTCGCGCAGCGAGAGCCGCTCTACATGCGCGGTCACCTGCAGGCCATGTACATGTTCCTCTTCTACCTCGCGGCGCTGCTTGCGCAGTTCTTCGCGTCCAAGGTGCTCTTCATGAGCGCAAATGAGAGCGAGCCGCTGCGCTCCATGATCACCATGGGCGAAGCGGGCGTTGTGCTCTCCATATGCAGCGTGATCGCGTTCCCGATTGTGCTGTTCTTTCTCACGGAGGAGCGCGTGCTCATGGACGTATCACTGGACCAAGACGACGAAGAGAGCCCAAAGTCTCTCGACCGAGTCCCTAGCAGCACCACCAGCACTACCAGCAACAGTATCAGCACCGTGAGCCTGCTAGGCGAACGCGTCCGAGAGCTCTTCCACTTCAATCAGCAGCAAGTGGTCTACCGCGTGGTCGGCTTCGTGTGCGGCATCGTGCTCATCCTGGGGCTCTACAACCAGAACCTGCGGGACGCCGTGGCGCTCTGGTCCGGCATCACGCCCCAGAAGACGCTGGACGTCCAAGTGGCTCAGAACGCGTGCATCGTGTTGGGCATCATGGTCTGGCGCGGGTTCTTTGTGAATACGTCCTGGCAGCGGCTCGTGATCGTCTCCGTGTCCTTCTACGTGCTCTGCTGCATGGCGCTCACGCTGCCGACGGTCTATGGCTGGTACCGCAACGAGTGGTACTTCCTGGCGCTCACGGCGCTGCTGGAAGTACCCAAGGGCCTCTTCAAGCTCTTCGCCGTGCTGCCGGCGACCGAGATCGCCGAGCTCGGACGCGAGGGCGTGACCGTCGGGCTGCTCTTCTCCTTCCAGTGGCTCATGTATATCGCGGCGAACACGCTTTCGACCGCGCTCAGCAAGGGGATCGGCACGAACGTGACCAAGACCCAGGTGCTCGCGGACTCGGCGGACACCCGGAGTACGCTGCTCACAGCCGCCACGGTGTACTACTCGATCAACCTGTTCAGCATCATGCTCGCACCGATGCTCCCCGAGCAGAAGCTCCAGACCCAGCAGATGCGCGCCTCGGGAACGCAGAGCAGGGCTATAGGGTATACCATCGCCATCGGTTTCTGGGTGCTGCTGGTCTACGGACTCGTGGCGAACATCATCGCGATCCAGAACGGGGAGTAAGTAAATATATCAGTACTCGCAAGAGGTATACGGTACTCCGGAAGTAGTACCATAAGTTATTATTTAACGACACGACCGTGTCCGAAGTAGTATTAAAGTCAAGTGCTTTCTCTCCTATCAGTCTTTCCGAGGTGTTGTCGTCTTTGCTCTGCTGTAGTCATTGTTGCTGCTGTGCTGCTTGCGCTTGAGGATCTGCTGCGTCTCGTCGCTGAGCACCTGCGCCGCGATCTTTTGCTGCGCCTCCGTGAGCCTGAGCTTGGCATCTTCCTGTTTGCGGAGCTCCTCGTCCTTCTTGGACTGGAGCTCCTTGATCGCCAGTAGACCGCGACGTTCCAGGTCTTCGCGCAGAGCATTCGCGCGTATCATGCGCAGGTGCCGCTGTTCGTCCTCGAAGCGCTTGCGCTCCAGCTCAGCGAGTCGCGCGGTTTCTTTCTGCTTCTCTAGGAGAGCGGCGCGCGCGGCTTCGTGCTTGGAGTTCTCTTCCGAGACGCGCTGGGTGTATGCCTGCTGCTTCCTGCGCAACTCCTCTCGGCTGAGCGCTTTCTTCGGTGGCGCTTTGAGTTTCGGCCAATCCAAGATCGCATTCTTACGAGTTACCGTGGCTATCGAGAGCTGCACGTTCAGCTCCTGCAGGTCTACTTGGTCCGCGTCACCTTCATCATCGGCTACAGTAGCATCTGTAGCATCATCCATATCCTCTAGCGTACTTCTGGTGTACACTGGTTCAGGCTCCGGGACGAGGCTGCGCCAGTACTTCACGATCGAGTGCGTCCAGCGGATATGCCGGAAGATCGCACCGATGCGCTTGCGCATGAACTTCTTCCGGTAGAGCGCGTGGATCAAGTTACTCTCGGTGTCGCCGACGCCCATGGCCTTGCGCCACTGGGTCTCGATCATCATGTTGTGATTCACGCGGTTGAGCAGCTCCTTGTGCGAGAGCTCCTCCTTGGCGCGGATGCCGCGCATGCTGCGCAAGATCTTGCGAGAGAGGATGCGGAACTGCTTGAGCCGCTCCTGGTGCCGCTTGCGCATCGCTCGGAAGCCGCGCTGGATACGCAGCACAGCTCTTAGCACCAGCGTTTGGCGGTACACGCACCGCCCCAGGTACCCACGGAAGAGCCGCTGGATCTGCAGCGCGCTGAAGTTGAAGTAGTTATAGTACATGGTCGCGATGCGCTGCTGTTCGAGGTGCAATTTGTCCACCATGGCGTTCGTCTTGTCAAGCTCGTGCTCAAAGACCTCTTGAGTCTGATTGATGCGCTCGAAGCAGCTGACAATGCGGTCTCTGGTCGCGTGGAGCTCGTCGATCGCCTTGTCCAGCGCTCTGGGAGGCGAATCCTGCGGCTCGAAGCGCTCGGAGTTGGACGAATGGTGGTGGCGCCGTGGGGGCTTGAAGTCGGCGCTATTACTGCTCGTGAAGTGCGGCAGCGCGAGTCGCTTGCGCGGGGAGACTGGTGGAGACGCTGCGCTCGGGAAGGACGAGGCACGCGCAGTGGGTCTGGTGAGCGCCAGTAGCGGCAGCGAGGACGTCGACGCGTTCATCTTTTCTTTGCTTTTGCGGTTGTTTGGTTTGATTACTGCCAGCAGCGAGCGATGGTGGGGCTGTGTGGGGAACACGAAACGACGTCCCTCTCGTACTGCATAAAAAGGTATCTATTTCCAAACTGTAGCGATGATTGGTTGACAATAGACGACCGCTTTTTACAGCCAATTAGAATGACGCTGATCGCGGCTGAAGTCGAAGTTGCAAAGAGTGCTCTTCACAATAAAAGTGAAAACATATTCAAAACTGATTAACATAAAAGTGACGCCTGTTAATTGAAAAATAGGTTTAGAAACTGAAAACTGGTTTTCGATTTACAGAAGAACACTGTTGCTGACTGGTCAGAGAAGAATGGAGCTCTCACATTTGGAGAAATAAATCGAAATGACCAGCGAGGAGTCACTCTTTCTTGCTCACCAAGCAGCGCTTTACTTTACTCAATCCAGCAGCTCCATTCCAGTCAGTCAGCCACGCAGTTCAGCCCATTCAGCTCTCTTCAAGAGCGCCAGCACCAGCCCAGTACACGCTGCCTCCCCATGCAGCTGGCGACCTCGGTGTGTGTGTCTCTCTCTCTCTCTCGCTACATGCCTCCACGCCTCTGATTGCAATAGCTGCCTTCTAAGGCATGGCGCGCTTGAACCATGCCGGTCGTCGCATCAGTGGTTGCTCTCTTGCTGATGCTCTCATCGTTGTCGTCTGCACATGATGCTGGGTCGAAAGTGTACAAGACCAAGTCTCGCATGGAACAGTGGGTTGACCCAGCCACGCCGACAGACCGTTGGATGTACATGAGCTCTCGCGGACGCGTGTGGGAACTCGTCATGAGCGACGAGTTCAACACGCCCGGGCGGTCATTCAAGCCCGGCGAGGACCATCTCTGGACGTCGCTCGAGAAGCCCGACGGCGTCAATGGCGCGCTCGAAGTGTATTCGCACAACATGACGTCCACCGCATGTGAGGATGCCAACAGCACGTGCTACTTGTACATCAAAGTGGTGGACGACGAGCAGACGATCAAGGTCTTCAACACGTTCGTGCACCCGCCGGCATACGAGAGCGCGCGCTTCTTCTACCGCGCGGCGATGCTGCAGTCCTGGAACAAGTTCTGCTTCCAGGGCGGGATGCTCGAGGCCCGCGCACAGTTGCCCGGCGCTATGGGCAACAAGTCAGGGAATCCGGACCTGGAGCTGGGCAAATCTGCACCTGCCCGCACGAACAAGTACTACCCGACGTGGCCGGGCATCTGGATGATGGGCAACCTGGGACGCGCGATCTCCAGCACATCCACGAGCCGCATGTGGCCGTTCTCCTACAACCGCTGCGAGCCGAAGCTCTTTGATCCAGCCAACTAGCGCATCAGCGCCTGCGACGCGAGTCCGGGCTTTGGACTAAACAAGAACCAGGGTCGCGGCGCGCCGGAGATCGATCTCCTCGAGGGCAGCGGCTCGCTCATCTCGTCCTCGCTGCAGATCGCGCCGGGCATGCCCGCGGACTTTCGCGTGGTCCCCATCGCCAAAGGAAGCGATGAAAGCTACTGCATCTACATGCACGACTGCAAGACCACAGGTGCCAACTTTGTCGACGTCCCGACGGCGTTCTACCAGAGCAAGCGCGGGTACAAGTCCTGGTACCAGGGGCTCCGGTATGCGTCCAACAAGTTTTGCGACCCGGACGCAAAGTTCAAACAGTTGTACAGCAGCATCGCCGCGTCGCTCAAGAAGGGCATCACAGAGAACATGTGCTCTATTAACACGTGTCCAGTGAGTCTGGACGCGAACTCAGACCTTGGGCTGGTCGACGGTGCTGGCCCCGACCACTGGGGGGTCAACACGGACGGCACGTGTTTCCCGAAGATGAACTCGTACATGGGCTCATATCTGTGTGACCCGGACAACACACACGCGAGCTGCGCATTGCCTCGCAACGCCTCGGCCACCCGCGCCTCGGGGCTCATGAAGCCATTCAACTACTAGATGGACGCGATTTTGGCCAACTGGTCTGTGCATCTGGCAGTGTACCTCGACTACCTGGTGTACCAGGTCGAGTGGGTCACCGGCGCGAACGGGTACGTGCGCTGGATGCTGGACGGCCACGTGCTCTTCGAGGTCACGGCTGAGACATTCTCCAACGTCCCGCAGGACGCAGGCAACAAGAATCCGACGAAACTCATGATCGAAGAGCCCATGAGCCTCATCCTGAACGTCGCGCTCTCGCAGTCCTGGGGCACGACCCCATCGAACCCCGGACAGCCCTGCCGAGGAGACGGCTCAAACACCGAGGACGCCCGCATTTGCAACGAGTTCCCCATGCTCATGAAGATCGACTACATTCGTCTGTACCAGGACCAGGTGGGCGACCTGGACGGCGACAACTACATGCAGGTCGGCTGCGACCCCAAGAGCCACCCGACGAAAGAATGGATCAACGGCCACCTGGACGAGTACCAGGACGCCGAGAACCCGGTGGTGGACGTCGCGAGCAAGGCTTTCTGCAAAGTGGACGACGACTGCACCGTGATGAGGGACCACGACCGCGGACTCGCGCTGCTCAAGACCGGGAGCTGTGTGAAGAACCGCTGCCAGTGCTTGCATCCGCAGCCCTGAGGCGGGCCGCGCTATACGGTCGCGCTTGCGGAGATCGAGTCCTCGAGCTCCAGGCGAGTCGCCATGCGCGTCTACGGTCCGCCCATGGCGATCGCACTGAGCGTCGCGGGACTTACAGTCGCTGTGACGTTCCTGTCAGCCTGGTACTCTTTACAGACCATGAATAAACAGGCAGAGATAGCGCTTCGAGCCGTGAGGGACAAGAGCGACAATACTGTGGCAGCTGCAGCGGGTGAATCGCCTTTGCGAGAGTCGCTGTACTTTCAGCAGCAGCTCCAGTTCCCGGGCCCTCAGCGGCGGTCCTCCAAGGGCAACTACTATCACCAGAACTTCATCTGAGAGCTGAGGTTGGCAGTTTGAGTAGATCATTTTGTATGGCAATGAGTTGTATTACCACCAAGTTAATCTATCTAGGTATTTATTGTGTGAAAAAGTCTCAGGTCTCGAAATACCTATGTAGAGTGTTCGTTACTCCAGTAGCAAAACGAAAAGCTCATTTCGAGCCAAAAACTCATTAGTGATCTCTTTGATGATGACCAGAGAAAGCGCCTCCTAATGCTGGCGCTGAAGGTTTTCGTGCATGAGTCGGTACAGGAGCTGGACGACGCCAAGCTGCAGCTACTCTCCGAGACGCTGCGTATCGATCTGCGCGGTTGCGACGACCGCAGAGACATCGAGCGCATTGTCACGGGGCTCATCTGCCTCGACCAGGACACCTCGCTCGGCGTCTTTCTCTCGTGGTTGCGCGCCTCGGACGACCATGGCGTGCTCATCAAGAAGAAGCCATTCCACAGCACGTTTGTGCCCACGATCGCGCCTCATGACCAGCAAAAGCTAAAGCAGAACCAGAACCAGCAGGGCTCTCTGTCATCGTCTACTCAAAAGCGCCAGGCTGCACCAGAAGACTTCGTGAAGAATCACCACCTGGACGAAGAGATCCAGCTTCGCTTGGCCGAACTCCAGCTCCTTGAGACGGACTTCAAAGCCGCCGAGCGCGTGGCGCACACGGGCACGCCCACGTTCGAGAAGCTCAAGGCGTTCCTCGTGAAGCTGACGCTGCTGCGTTCGAAAGAGGAAGAGACGCGCCGATTTTTCATCAAGCAGAACGCGCTGCTCAAGCAGCAACACGGCAAGATGCGCGATGAGGCGCTGCACACACGCGCGCAGCTCGACTTCTTCGTCGACGGGTTCACGAATCTGCGCCTGCGCCACGACGCGCTCCTGGAAAAGTCCACGCAGATGCACGCAGAGAGCGAGATAGCACAGGAGATCTTCCTCTCGATGAGCGCACACGAGAGCCACTTCGCCACGATCATGGCGCACACTTTGAACGACCAGCGCGCAAAGAACCAGGTGTTGCAGCTGCAGTTCGACGTCGCGGAAGAGCGGATCCGCGAGCTTCAGGAGAAGCAGCAGCAGCTCGTGGCGACCATCAGCCAGCTGAAACAGGCACGCGGCGACGCGAGCAAGGACGCGCACTGCTTCAAGCAGCAGCTGCGCCGGTGTAAGCTTAAAATGAAGGACATGGAGCAGGCGAGCGCGGACTGCAGCTTTTTCAGGAACCAGACGATGAATCTGCGCCAGTCGTTCGCGAATCTGCTGGGCTACTTGCGCGAGTCCGTGCTGCGCGACACAAAGACGCCCAAGCAGGCGCTCAGTAAGGAGGCATTGCGAATCATTCACCAAGCGCTCAATGGACCAGCTATCACACCTCCTTCTCAAACGGAACCTTCACCAGGGGATGAATCATCGGCTCTCTCCAGCTCCCCAGGTACTTCGTCGATGAATACGACCCGTAGGAACAACAACGCTGTATTGAAACCTACTACAGAAGAACAGGTTCCTATCACAGTCCCTAAGGTCATCAAAAAGACCGCCGAGGCGAAGAGAGACCTGGACGAAGCAATGCGGGGCATCCTGTTCATGGGCGGCGCGGAGGAAGAGAGCGCAAAGTGCGCTTCGACCCTCAGTTCCAAGCTCAAATACGCCCCCATCGACGTCAGGGAGACGCTGTTGCTCTTGGAAAATGCTGGCCGAGAGCGTCAACAGAAGGTTGCGGACTCGCTACTAGCTGGGTCAACTGAACTCGGAGCAAACGATCAGCCGTCAGTACCAAAGACTCCAATTAGTATCCCAGGAGGCAATATTGGTGCTATCGCTGAACGCCCGCTGCAGATCGCATCGTACCAGGCAGAGCTGAAAAAGTACATCGAGGACGAGATGCAAAATCGTGGCGCGCGAGGGTTCATCCTGTTCAACTGGGAGTTCACGACGCAGGATGTGAACCACCTGATAGGACTCGGTTTCCCAGTTGACAGTATCATCGATCTGCAGGCTCCATCGCCATCTGCTGCACCGAAAGTTCTTCCTCCGGCTATCCAAATCACCAGAGCTACGACTTATGATCAGCAGCCTGTGACTCCAACTACGTCGGCAGCTAAAGCGAGCGCAAGAGCGCCTAGTGCGAGTTTGAAAACGCCAGCAACGTCATCGAAATTGCCTTTAAAAACTGCAGCGCCAGCCAGTCCGTCGCGAGGAGGAGCACGACAGCTGACTCCGAAGACCCTCGAAGCTGCCAAGAAGCGACCGGTCGAGACACCTTCAAAGCAAAGCCAGCAGCAATCATCATCGCTGTCAAAACGCCCGGCAGCTACGCCTTCATCTAGCCAAAGTCACCAGAAGCCTGCGGTTTCTCCAGATAAGAAAATCCCAAAGGTCGACCGCAAGGCAACCTTCAAAGGCATGCTGCATCTGTATCAGCAGGTTGCACCAGCAACGTTCCCAGAGGAGCGCGCGCAACTCATCCTCGACGTTCTCGAGCAGCAAAGAGAGAAGAAAGCGACTCCATTCGTTCAGTGGGACCAGAACACGTCACGAACGAACGAAATGCTGAGCATGTTTGCAGAAGACGTGCACATGATACTCTATGCCGAGCAAGAGAACCGGAAACCAAAGAAATTGGGGGGCAACGCTACTCTTTCAACTGGCGCACGAACCACCACTTCCAACAGCCCTTCCAAGCCTGGCGGGAGCACAAGTCGGTCAACGAGCCCTTCAAAAGCAGCACCGGCAGGGAAAACGTCACGAGCAAGCTCGAAATCGCCCGTTAAGCCAACAGCAACAGCCCACGACTCTGGCGCCGCAGCTGCAGCAACGAGTCGTCGCGCGACGTCCACCGCCACGTCGTCACGGTCCGTGTCGCCCGTGCGTCCAGCAGCTGTTACTGTTGTTGGTGCTTCGTCTCCAGACAAGAGCAAGCGCGCATCGGTGGCAACGTCATCTCCATCCTCTTCAAAGTCCAAAGTAATGGCTTCTTCTTCTCCATCACCAGCAGGAGGGAAGCGTCCAAATCGTTGAGAAAATAGAACCAAAAAGAAGATACCTTTTAACGCGTGCTGATTGGTCAGTTTCCACAAGCTCGATTTTTCTGACTCTTCTATTTTTAGAGAAACTGAAAAACGACTGCGAGAGTGATGGTCCCATGTCAGACTTGATGACTTGATCTCCGTCACCGGATGAAACCGAGAAGCTCCACAAAGAAGAGAACGGAAAGTGCGACAACGACAAACAGAGAAGCCGAGAAGCCGAGAAGCCGAGAAGCACCAGCAGCAACGGTGCGAGAGACAAACCCACGGAGAGAACCATGGAGCAACAGCAGCAAAAGCAAAGGCGTGATACACCTGTGCCCGTGCACATCTCTCAGCCGAGCGCTCACGGTAGCGCGTGCGACGAACTGGAGGAGAAAACCGGCGTCGTGCACCTGGGGGACCTGGTCGAGATCCCCATGGAGGAGGGTGACGATGAAGAAGGCTCTGGCGATGGTGGTAATGGCGAAGCGGACTCGCTGAAGCGCAGTGATAGTGACAAAGGTGAAAGCAGTCGCAAGTCGTGGACTCCAACCGCGCCGACGATTGTGCAGCTGCCGTCAAAGCAGTCGCGCTCGAGAGTGGCAAGCGTCGAGTCTGTGGATGACGGTAAGTCGCTACGACCACTCTCAACAACGATGCCGCCTGTCTTGGGAGAAGAGCAGATCGACGCAGAGGTGTTTAATGCGCTGCCTCTCGAGATCCAGCAAGAGATCCTCACTGAGCACGCGGCAAAAATAGCGCTGGCGATGGAAATTGAAAGCGTTGGTGAGCGAGAGGCGAGCGAGAACTCGTCGTCCCGAGAAGCTTCCTTCGAGCGATACGGCGGAAGCGTAGCGAATATGTCGCGATTTGACGAAGACGGCTGCTGGATCTGCCGCGTGTGTACATTCGCAAACCACCCGCAGCTATCCGAGTGTGAGATCTGCGAGACACTGTGCGTTCAACCCGACGAGTTCTTGTTTGGCGAAGAGCGTGGCGAGCTCCGCTCCGCGAGTCGAACAGCCACTCCGACTTCTTCAAACAGCCGAAGTCGCGCTGGAAGCATGGGTAACGAACTGTACTCGAAGCTCAGCCAGAAGCTCAGCTCGTCCGCGATGTCCAGATCTCTCAAGAAAATCCGATTGCCAGCCACTCCGGCCGCGACGAAGCTCACCATGAAAGAAGACCCGACAGCTGAAGATTTGCTGATTGTAGCGACTGCACAGATCCAGAAGCTGCAGTCCTCCGCGTCTCACACGTACCAGAGTGCGAAGCAGACGATCATTGGTAAGAATTCATCGAGTTCGGATCGAAAGAATGTGGATGGCGGGCGACTTCCTTCGCAAGAAGCAGTTGGCGAGCTGGGTGTGTTGCAGCGTGATCTAAACCTAAAGTGCGAAGCTGGCAACGAACTCTATGAGAGTCTGCTCGAGCGGCTTTGGAATGCGATCTACCAAGATGCTCCCATGGTGCTGAACCAGAGTAGCGGGGGTGATCGCGCGCTAGCACTTGCGCTCCCAAAGCGTGAGTTCGCTCGCATCTCAGATGGCTGGATCGACATCGGCTTCCAGGGAGCGAACCCGGACACGGACTTCCGCGGTGGAGGCATCCTCGCGCTCAAGTGCCTCGTGTACGCGTTCGAGGCGTTCCCGCGCAAGATGCTGGAGATTCTGCTGACTCAGAAGCCCTCGCCCGGCAAGAAGTGGTATCCGGTGTGCGTCGCGGGCATCAACTTGACGTGCATGGTCGCCGGTTTCCTCAAACTGGGCAACGGTAAGTACGCAGAGACCGCCGAGCCGTTCTGGAAGCTCTTTGAAGAACCATCGGCGTTCTACCAACTGTTTTTCTACGGTGAGTCAGCTAGTTACCTTTGTGCATATTCAACCTATCATTGAGGCTTTTGAGCTGATGCTAATGCTTTGTGTTGATGAACAACAGCGTTCGTGAAAATGGACGCGGCGTGGCGAAGGATGAACGCGTCGTACATGGAGTTTGGAGGTTTGTGATGCTGCGTCTCTTTCACGCTTGGACTGCGACTGTATCTACCTGTGCTAACAACGCCTTTGACTATGTGGATTTGCCCTTTTTTCTTGATCATTCTGGGATTGCAGTCGTGCTCAAGGCGACCCGCAAGATAGTGGTGTACATGCTGGACCAGGCGCCGGAGTCGCTCAACGAGCTCCGCGACGTGGCGGACAAGACGTTCCTTGACCGCTTCGTGGTCTGCATGACGAGTCGCACGCTCGAGGACTCGGAGAACGGCGAGTGCCCAGACCCGTACAACGTGCTGGAGGACGAGAACGACGAGTTATTGGTCCCCTCGCGCTCGGCTCTTTCAGCCAAGCTTACCGTCGTGTCTCCGAGCCGTTAATCCCAAACTACAGTATCAAACTTCTTCACCATCAGCAACTCCTAGTACCAATAATTCAAAATTAATAAATAAATAGACCCCACGCTTGATTACTACAGTACTTAGAGCCCAAACTTGAGGCAGCCGCTCTCTTTGTGGTGGTCGCCGCACTTGACGCGACAGTAGCGCGAGCCGCAGCGCGTGCACGAGTAGACGGCGAAGAACCCACAGACGCAGCAAAAGCGTCTCGGCGGATGGGTCGAAGGTCCCGCCACCACCGAGAGGTACGTTGGCGGTGCGTCTGCGAGCCCGAGTTCGCTACTGCTGTCGTCCCCCACGCCGTGCTCTTCAAACACCAACTGCGCCAAGCTCTTCACCTTCCACTTTTTCGCTTTGCTATGATGGATCACGGAAAGCCATACAGAGGATGCACAGAGTTAATATACGCGAGTCGAATACAGAATAAGATCAACGTTAACTTACGACTTTGGCGCAGGCTTGCGGTTCTTGCGCGCTTTCTTGTCCTTCGCTGCTGCTGCTGTTGCTGTTGTACTGCCACCACCGTTCGCGTCGTCTTCGTCCACATACATGTCGTCGCTCGCGTCGTCCGCACCGTCGCCGGTCTCCGCGTCGACGCCAAAGTTGTCGGCCTCCAGCGCGTCCAGGCGCGCATTGCGCACAATCGCGCGCGTCTCCTCGTCCACGTGCTGCATCGCCTTGCTCAGCTTCATCATGCGGCCTGCGCGTAATATATATATATGCATGTTGGCAAAAAGATACCAATAGGTTCGATAAATTACACACAGAAGTACCGATAGCAGCAGCAGTGACGCACCCGAGAAGCGCTTGGTCTTCTTGTTGCGCTGCGCTGAGGCGCTGGCTGCCGCAGCGGCGGCGTTCGTGCGCAGAACCGTCTCGTTCCACCGCTTCTTGCCATCGTACGCCCGCCCCATTTTGCTCTTTGATTTTTGTGAGGCTGGTTGCTTCGCACGATTCGAGCACAGGTCATAATTGCAATTTTATAAAACATTATCGCCGTTTATGAAAATAGTATTTTATGGCAAACGAAAGCGATTCTGAGCGCGAAACTTGTGGCGAAGTCAATAATGTGCACACCAAACTGTCGGACTTCTCGAGCGATGTCCAGAGATGGTCCCCGCCGGGCTTGAGCGGCCGCCCAGGCGAGTTCCCGCTCGCGACCACGCGAGGTCATGTTGAACTCATGTACATCCATGTACGGTCCACGGGCGTGACCGGGTCCACCCACTGCTTCACACGGGACTTGGTCTCGTACTCGTTTGGCCCCTCGTATGCGCAGGATAAAGTTAAGGACACCAGCAGCAGCACAAGCCCTTGCACGACCATAGAGGTCGACCATCTTCATGAATATAGTGTAGTTTGACGCACCTTTGAAGCCCGGTGTTGGATCAGACAGAGATCTGCATAGGTTGGAGTGAAAGAGATCGCTTGTGCTCGCGTGAGATCGTTTCGCGAGACGCTGAGGTCGCCAGCTGCATGGAGAGTCAGTCAGTCGGTCGATCAAGTACTGAGCCCACTGAAGTGACCGAATGGAGCTGAGCTGGGCTGGGCTAGAGCAAAGTGATTTCGTAGAATGAAGCAAGGGGAAAACGCGAGTCGCCTTTTCGAGTTATCTACAGTAACGTTTCGAAAAAATCATTTTCTGAACCCATTTTTCTGTGAAAAATGGTCCTTTTCATAAGTTTTCAGTGAAAGTGCAAATAATACACGCGTTTTAGTTGTGAAGTGCATTTTTTATTATCTCTTCAACATGCCAAACAGCCTCAGCCAATTGGCTGAATATTAAATGGCTACAGTTTATGCAGTAGGAGAGGGACGTCATGTCAGCCCAAAGGCTCACTTGGCAGGTAGACAAAGTGGACTACTGAATATAATAACGAAGAAAGATGAACGCGTCGATGTGGAGCTTGCCCGCCAGACTTAATTTTTTTAGACTTGTATGTGGTGTTGCGAGCCGAACTGCCACAATATTGTCGATAATGACAATAAAGGAAGACATGTAGCAATCATGTGCATAGTCTTCTTCAATTTTATATACAAACACGCAAGATGTACATGCAGAAAGCTACTGCTATAGCACAGTCTCTTGGGAATTGGTGCAGTGAACTACTGGCTGTTCAATATCACCCTCACGAGCGCACGAGCGCATTCTCACCTTCACGCAAAGCCAATCATAAAACTCACCATCATCGTCATCATCCCGTTTTTTCTAAAACATCGACACGGACTTGCAGCGCTCCACGTCCTCCGGCACGGGCTTGAGCAGGTGGAACTTGTTAAAGTTGATGTGTACGCCGTCGGGCGTCTTCGTGACGCAGTTCTCGAACGTCGAGTCCCACGCGATGTCCTCGTCCGTGTACGAGTGGCGTGCCTGCATCGTGTTGGACGTCGACCCATCGATGCCTTCGAGAATCGCGATCACCTCGAGCTCGGACTTGCGCAAGTGGTTCATAATCTGTGCGCGCGTGGGCTGCTTGTACGGAAGCGACGCGCCACCGGCGAGTCCGTCGCGATTGCCATTCTCCATGTCGATCGTGCGCTGCGATGGGTCTGGGAATGACGGGGACACATTTGGGTAGTGGCCCGCGTCTGGAAGGCACTCTGGTGGGAACAATGGGCTCCACGGATCGATGCGGTGCACGATCACCTGCGGGAGCACCATCAGCAGCATCGCGCCGGTGTCGTCGTCCGGCTGCTGCACGCGCATCTGGTGGCACTGGAAGAGACTCTCGGGGTTTCCGTCCTCTTCGAAATCGTGGCGCACCGCGTACAGACGCACGTGCGCTTCCACGAGTTGGTGCTTGCGGCGCTCGCACACCTGGAACATGAAGTAGTAACTCCCGCGGATCTTGCGGATCACACCCGAGTTTGTAAACATGATCGTGTTGGCGCGTTTCTAAAAGACACAGTGCAATTGTTAAATCCAATGCAATTTGTGAGAACAAATTCCCAAAGCGCTCAAAAAAATGTCCACGTACATTTGCGCGCGAGAAGCGGGCGTAGAACACGCCAAAGCAGATTGAGTCCAGGAAAATGCCAGCAAACGACTGCGTACAACAAATAACAACCACCAGTCAGTATGGAGTCGGCTATGGGGGCTCAGTCACGATGTCAATGGCTCTGCAAGAACCATATCATTTCCTTACCTCGAGCGTCAAGAGCGTCGCCATCGACGAGCACCCGCCGTAGAAAATGTCATTCGTCGGCGCACCGTAGCCAATCGTCATCTAAAGTATGAATTTGTAAAGAAATGGTCAGTTCTGCGCATGCGCATAATGCCAACATATTCATTTATTTCACTCACGATCGTCTCGAGCGAGAAGATGTACGACTCCATGAGCGTCTTGATGCCCACGTGGCACTCCTGGCGGCGCTTCGAGATGTCCAGATACAGGATCGCAAACAGTAGAATAATCATAAAGTACTGTGATAAGACAAATCCGCATCCAGTTAGTGCATGATGTAGCGCAGGCTCATAATGGAAGTGCAATATATTACATCGAGAGAGAGCGTACCAGAAGGAAGATGCCCGTGATAATGCGCGACGTCTTGGTGTGGATCACCGTATTGAACACGTCCTGGTAGTAAATCTGGCGCCAGTCGCCTCCAGATCTCTTCACACTGCAGCAGCAATAAAGCAGACAGATCTTCATCAGTCTCCATCCACAGGAGACACGTAGCAAGCACAAAGCCACACACACAACACAACACATCATAGGCGCAACCACGTACTTGTACGAGCCGTACGACTGCTGAAACCTTCCCCTGCGGTCCACAAAGCGCTTTCGCCGCGTCGCGCCGCCGCCATCGCTGGACGCCATGCTGTTGCTGCTCCCGCCGTTCGGCACGTTCGTCGGCAGCAGCGGCTGGTCCACGCCTCTGTTCGCCATCGCTTCTCTCTCTCAACTGTCGCTTGCAGTTGTGAGGGTGTGAGCTGCGAGTGAGGGAGGGAAAGCGAATGAATGAGAGATGATGAGAGGCTGCTGGTGATGCAGCTGCTGCTCTTGGCAGCTTGGTGGGAGATTCTCGCGTGCAGGCGCGCGAAACTGAGCCAAATGGAAGAAAAATGTGGCGAGCGGCTCCTCTCATATGGCTTCGTCCCACTGTGCTCGTCTTCTACCGTGGTCTGCACAGTCAGCGTCCTCAATAGAAGTGTCTTCACATTTTAGCCAATTAGTGGAATTACTGGCATTTGAAATGTATGATTTGTTGAAATTATGTCGTTCTTTTTTTAGCCAATTGTGGAGAAGTTTGAAGCATCCTCCTCGTGAATCAGATGCGATGTCTCATTTTTAGCCAATCAGTATCAGATACCGTACGAGCGGGAGGGAGAGGGAAAGGGTAAGTGTAACGTAATGAACCTTGTAAACTTGATACTATCGGTGGACATGCCTCGTATCAGATATAACAGCTCAATCAAGTTTGCAAGGATTTATTCCTGCAAATTCATGTTGTGACTCCCTGAAGAACAAAGCGAGCCCAGATTCATGAAGAACACCATTCACCAAGACATACTCAACATACTCAATCATCTGCACTGTCACATACATCATCACTTGGCATTTGTGCTATCACAACCATTAATCAAGCAACACCAAACAAATTGTACCTGATTGATGTATACTAAAGCCAAGCTAAAAAACAACTATTCGCATTTGTGTTGATTCTGCTCAACAACCCTACTGTATTTCTGCCCCTTCATCACTGCGTTTGTTCAATAAAGTGGAGCGAACATATTTTTCGTGGCTGCAGGGAAAAAATTATGGCCATGGGTGAGAGGAGTGAGGAGGGATTTAATTGGCAATGATTGACTGGCTCAAATATGAATAAAAACAAGACCACCTGGCATATTTAGTAAATCCTTTTGCTTCCGAGTAGAAAAACTAGTGCGCTTGTTTCTTGAATGACATAGACGTCTTTGCAGCGTGGTATTCTAGCCGATTCGATTCCAGATCAATGTGCTGCTGCAGGATGCTGCTCAGAATCAGCTCGGGCGAGTAGATCCGCTGCGGATTCGCACTCGCCAACGACTTCTGCACTGACGACGCACTCAGCGCAGCCTCGCTCGTGATTACCAGGTCCGACGGACCCGCACTACCCTTCACCTCGGCTTTCCCGCCAGCGCACTCCATGATCTTCACCAGATCCTTCACGGGCTGCAGCACAGACTTGTAGTTCGCGATGAACACTGTGGGTTACAAACAGCTGGCGCCGCTGCTCAAGCGTGAACTCGTACATGGTCTTGTGCAGATCAAAGCGCCACTTCTCCTGCGCCTTGGTGTCCAGCAGACAGAAGTTCTGCTCGTTCAGCGGTCCGCCCACTTTCACCGAGTTGTCAAGCCACTTCTCGTTCAGGATGTGATCACAGCGCGAGATGCCGCAGAGTAGCTTGACGGTTCGCTTGAGCTGGTTCTTTGGCGCGACGACGTGGGTGGCTTTCTCAATGTCGTCCTCGTAGACGCTTCCGATCGCTTTGATTTTCTTGCGAATCGCAGGCGACGGCTCAAGACCAGTCAATATGACTCGAATTTGTTTCTCCTGCACTTGTGTAGCCTCATTGTCTTCACTTGACCCGCCAGCACCACTACCAAGTCTTCGCTTTCGACTTGCTGGAGGAGAGGAAACCACCACAGTAGGACTCTTGTGTGGAATCTTACCGCCTATCCTCAATTCCTGTATGGTAGTCGCCATGACTTCAGTTGGGCTGGCTGTATTGGATTGAAAGCCGCTATCCTTTGCGTCTTCGTCTTGTAACAGCTTTTTGCCTCTCGACGGCGCATTTTTTTCTGGCACACTCGCCACTCCTCTCTTGCTTCTGTTGGGCGAGTTCCTGGCTGGCTTCTTCGCTTCCTTTGGTTTCTTTGTCGTCGCTGTCTTTGCCGAAGCGTGGACAGGTATTCCCTCGTCGTTGTTAGTCGTATCACTAACTGTGAAGTCATGGCGCTCGGACGTCCGCGATCGCGAGATGCTGTCGAGACGGAATCGCTTCGGTCGGTTTGTACTCTCACTCTTTCTCCCAGGGTCTTCATCTTTTTCGCTCGCAGTCGAGTGCTCCAACATTGATCGCTGGTGCGCAAGTCTTGGTGTTGGATGAGCGAGACCTCGCAAGCTGGCTTTTGCGCCAATAGTAAAGGCTTTTGCTGCTCTTCAAGATCACTCTCGGGCTCTCCTTCGACTTCTGTTTCTGCACCACTGCTGCTGCTCGAATCCTCTTTTACAGAGTGCGTTGGCGTCTGCCAAAACTGGGTCCGAGGATGGTAGACGTTCACTTGCGCTTTCTTTTTCTTGTTCAGCTCTGCGTCATCGGCATTTTTCTGCTGGAAACTCGCCGCGAGCGTCGAGATATTGTCAATAGGTCCATCGTGCGCGAGCATGTCGTCCGACATGTCGGAGTCTGCATCTTCACCATCGCTTGCGCTGTGGAGCACAGCATCGCCAGTTGCTCTTGACACGACAAACTCTTCTTCTTCGATCTTTCGACTCGGAGTCGCCGTGCGCAATCCGGTGAAAGTATGATCAGAATCCAGGCCTAATACGCAGTGCGACAATACAAATGCTGGATATGCATGCACTTACCGTATTGATCTTGTGATAGGGACATGATAACCTGCGTCTCGTCTTCGTCAATTTCTTCTTCTTCACGGCGTTGCTGGTGGTGGCGA
>JALBZB010000182.1:0-42005 GCA_038050625.1 Pythium sp. MPC-2022a
GTTTTGAAAGGATATATTTTTGCACAGGAAGTTAATAATGGGAACGTTGCCTGTATCAAATACTTTTAGGAAACCCTAAAAATTCTTAAAATACTTTTAAGGATTTCTTACAACTATCGAATACTTTTAAGAAACCCTTAAAACTACTGACACTTTTTCCCAAGCGCTTTCGCTTTGAAAAGTGTCACCTCCCCTCTCTCCCACTCCTCGCCGCGCCCGCGGGAGCGGGAGAGAGGGGAGATGGCACTTTTTGGCTGAGCGAGTGGGGGTTAGTGGTGTCAGCGCACTTTAGTGAGTGAGTGAGGTAGTGAGCGGCGTTTCGCTCAAGGAGCGAGAGGACGCAGGAGAGAGAGGGGATGTGTGTGAAGAGGCACCTTTTAAAAGAGATCGTTGGTTAAAATGGAAATATAGGTGGTTTAGAAGGGTATTTGGTTTGAGGTCGTGTTTTGTTGGTTTCCCTGTACAATGTGATTTGTTGGATGGAATGTGTGTAGATGTAAATAGAGCAATTTTGTGTGTAGTATTTGGTGATTTTGGTAAATGTGCTGGGTGGTGTGTATGCGCCATTGAAGGGAAAATGGGCGCAGTTTTTCAAAATGAACAGTGCAAAATGGAAATGGGGGCAAGCGGCATCATCGATGATGTCCCGAGGGGTGGTGGTGCGATTGCCGCTGTAGCAGGTGGGAATGGGATCGTCGCAGGTGATGAAGGAGTCAGCAGTGATGCCTCAGGCTTTGCTGGTGTAGCTGCTGAGGTCCCCGAGGTCCTGCAGACGGCAGCGCCTTCGTCGGCGGGGTCCAAGCCGCGCCAGCGCAGCTCCAACCTGACGCACGAGCAGAAGCGGCTGATTTGCCTCCACGCCAAGCAGAACCCGACGTTCACGCAGGCGCAGCTAGGCCAGTGGGCAAAAGAGCGCTTCGAGCTGGCGGCGCCGCCGTCGCAGTCGTCGATCTCGCACACGCTCAAGCGCAAGCACAGCCTCGAGCACATGAAGAGCGAGGAGCTCGCGAGCAAGCGCATGCGCAGTGTCAAGTTCCCGGAGCTCGACGCCGCGCTCGCCAACTGGTTTTTGTACTGTCAGGCGCACCAGATGAAGCTGCAGGGCGACGAGATCAAGGCCAAGGCGCTTTTGTTCTTTGAGATGATGGGCATCCACGCCGCCGCGCCGCCGCAGTTCTCCAACGGCTGGCTGCACTCGTTCCAGAGCCGCCACGGGTTCACGCGCTCGCCGAACAACACGCTCGGAGGCGACTTACCAATTATCACGACGCGCAGTGAGCTGTTCAATGCGATCGAGGGTATGGCGCCCTGGGACGTCTACTGGATGGACGAGACGAGTCTGCAGTTCACGATGAGTCCGGACCAAGACTCGGCGCTTGAGGTGGTGAGTGGTGGAGACGCCCAAGTGAAGAAGATGACGATCGCGCTCTGCACGAATGCCGATGGCAGCGATATGATTGACCCGTTCTTCGTGTGCTCTAGTCCACTGGAGAACACCGGTAGCTCTACCTTTGGCTTCCAGTACGCGTACAACCGGAGCACGTGGATGTCGCCGACCGTGTTCCGCGAGTGGCTGCTGGCGCTCGACTGGAAGATGCACGAAGAGAACCGGCACGTTCTGCTGCTGCTGGACAGCGTCTCGTCGCACCAAGTAAAGAAAATGGTGCTCAAGAACGTCAGTGTGCGCTTTGTCGCGTCGTCTTCCGGATCGTCATCACATCTGTTTGCAGGCGAGTCGCTGTTCGCGTCGGTCGAGAAAGAGATCGTCACTGCAGTCAAGCGTCGGTACCGCCATGTGTTCCTGGACCACGTGCTGGATCGCAAGGACGAGCGCCAGACGGACATCTACGACGTCGACCCGTTGCAGGCCGTGCAGTGGGTGATCCGCTGCTGGCGCGAAGTGCCAAAGGCGCTCATTGCGCAAAGTTTTGTGAACATTGGCATCGCGGTCGAGACAGGTGGTACCGAAGCGGACGTCACGCAGGGGGAAGAGAAGCTGGACGCGCAGATTGCGGCGCTGCTCAAACGGCTCAAGCTCAAGGCACCAATGAAGCTCGAGGAGTTTTTGTATCCTGCTGTGGAAATTATCGGCGACGAAGAGATGGCGGACCAGGACTTTGTCGATTCGGCGTTGAACGCCGCGGTGGGGATCGCTGTCGTTGGGAGCGAAGCGGAAGCCCCTCGACGAGCGACGCGAAGTCGTAACGTGAAGAAACTTGGAGCCGACCAAACACTTACTGGTGGTGTGGGTATGCAAAACGGAAGTCTCGTGCCAACGGACCGTCTGTTGCAGCAACAAGAGCAGCATTTTGTGACCCCAGTTGAAGCCTCTGCGACTGGCTTAGCGACCTATCTCCAACAGCAGCAGCAGCAACGCGACCAGACTGGAGACGCCAGTTCCACCTCTGCTTCTGCTGACGACGAGTGGCAGAACTGGGCAAACTCGCACCGGGGGGTCAAGTCTGCGAGCGAGGATTTTCAGGCGCTGCAGCGTGTGATCCGCCTCGCGACCGAAATGAACTGCGAGACGTCGACGATGCTCGATCTGAACCGCATGCTGCTGGAAGTCACGCAGGCGCAGGCGCTCGCGCTGCCAGAGCCTTCGCGAGATGAGATCGCGCAGCAGCCGCCGCAACCCACAGGTGTGTGCAGGTTCACGTTCGGGACACCAACCAAGCAGCACGTGGTGTAGGCACGTAAATCGTAGTATTTGTGTGTATGTGTGTGTGTTTGTTTGTGCTTCCGGTGGTATTTAAGATACTTTCGTTTTTGATCTTACCCAGGCATGTTTAGGGCGCTGTTACTGTTGCGTAAATGGGAGGTTCATTATGTAAACGTTCACCTGGACACAACGTTCGTCGTCCAAACTCCTGCAGCGAGAGCCATTACGAAGCGCACAACAAAGATAACGCAAGCTTTCAGTCTCGCTTGACCTGCGTGGTATCTGCTGGTCTAGACTGCGATGGTTTTTGTGGTTGAAGCCGCTGCTGTTGGTAGGGAGAGCTCAAGTCTCGCATGGACTTTGGACTGACAGCCACTTGAACTTGCGGAGAAGTTGGTGTCGCAATGCTGCTACTACTCGCTGTGCCAACCAGACGCAAAGAACTCGTCGGGTTGTTATTGTTATTGCTCGCTGTCGTGGATCTGCGGTGATAGGAGCGAGCGCTCAAAGGAGTGGCTATCGGACGACGAGATCCTCCGACCGTAACTGAGCCCGCTTTCCTTGACGCCGCTGAGCTTGGGGACCTGGGAGATTTTGGCTGGTGTGCCCCTGTAGCCTGCTGACGAGGCGACTTGCGTCCTGTAACTGAGCTCGCCCCTCCTTTGACTTTGTTGTCGATATCTAGAGGCGATGGACGCTTGGGCTGCTGTTGCATCTGTAGCAGCGCTTTTGGTGGAAGCGAGCGTGTGATCTGGTCGCAAATCTGCGCAAATTCCGTGAGAAACGACGACTGCAGTTGCTTCTCTTGGTTGTCTGATGAAAGGAGTTCGTCTGGACAGATGTCGATGGGATTATTTTGCTGGAGAAAGGATGCGGTGTACTCGTCGAGGATCCTGTTGAACACTTCCAAGTCAAGCGCCAAGTCTTCGTTTGTTGTTTGGAAATTGTTGGCGCCATTAGCATCACCTGAAGTACTTGGGCTACTGATAAAGCGCTTTGCCTCCTCTTTGACTTGGCGAGCCTGCCGGATTTCCTCTACGAGATGCGCTAACGCGCCTTGTTTCCGGAAAATGTGCGACGTGTTTGACTGAATGTGCACTGAGAGAAGGTTCTTGTACTCCTTTAAGAGCTGCAGCATTTGCCCACCGAATTTGATCAATTCGGGATCCGCTCGTAAACTTGTTAAACCTGGAAACATGGCTTCGATAGCCCGATTTGCGTGGAGCAAACCTATAGTATCCTCGCACTTCTTGTTTGCAGCCCGTACAAAGATGAGCTCAAACACGCGCACGATGCAGTCAAGCGCGGTCTCGTACTCGGATTCCACGATTGACAGCTGAAGAAAATTGAGCAGCGCGATCACGTGGTCGTTGCGGATCCTCAGCGTCTGAGCGAACGCCTTTCGAGCTTCGCTCACTTGTCCATTGAACTGATACAGGCTCCCGAGAAAAGCGTACGCGTCGGCGCGGATGATACCTCGCTGCTGCCTCCAGTTGAGCTCTTGCTCTGTCAGCTCGTCTTCGTCTTCAACATCGCCTGGACGAAGCAGCCGTCTGGGCTTCTTTCTGAAATAGCTTTCACCGTCGCCCTGCATTTCTCTATCCTCTTCTTCTGGATGCTGTCGTTCACTCAGGAAATCCTGGAGCAGCGTGATCGCGCGTAGCAAACCCGTGTCAACCATTGGCAGCCGCGAGTCTGCATCCGCATCCACTGGCTGCTGGCGAGTTGCTCCAAATTTTAGCATCACCTGCACGCGCCAGATGATCAGAAAGTACTCTTCATGGCTGTCAAGTGTCGTCTTGTAGTGTGCACGCAGCAGGCAGCGAGCTGCGTTCTCAAAATCCCCGTCTTGGCATTTCTGCATGGCTTCTTTGAGATAGTTCCCAAATGGCTGCTTGATTATCGCTACTTTGCACTCGCGGACTTTGTCATCAGCCTCGTCGTCACCAGCGTGCTCATCTTGATTGCTGTCCCAATCTTCGTCGCCAGCTGAATCATCATCTCGACTGAGCCAGTGCTTGAGAGCTCGCTCATAGTCGAAGAATGAGGAATCAACAATGGGTAGTGGGCACAATAGCAACAGTGATTGTGATTGATCACCCTCGGTTTCTTGTGTGGCTGACTTTGGACGACCCAGCTGCTGCCCAAAGAACGAGTAGAGCTCAAAGACTGAAAAGCACGGAAACGCATTCAAGCCAAAGAGAAAGTCCTTGACAGCGATCCGCATCGCGTCTTTCCACTTCTCACAGAAGGCGAGCAGCTCCTCAGCCAGAATCTCGTCCGACGACAACGACCTGGAAGCAAGTGCTTGCGACGACTCCAAAGAAATAGCGCTTGAAGTAGCGCTCACTCCTCGTTCAGGACTGCCAACGCGCTTGCCCTCGCTCTCTCGACCGATAATCAGCGCCTTCAAAACGACTTTCAGGTCGTTGATCGCCGAGGTGCAGCTCCCCATCGTGATGAACAGCTGCGCGCGGTTCAGTCGTGCTTCAATGCAGCTTCGAGGGTTGTTATTCGCACTGCTGCTGAAACTACTCATCACCATTACGCTACCATCCGTGTCGCCATCACGGATCACGTCAGTTTCCTCAGTCCCCAAAGCTAAGGCTCGGTTGTAGTCTTCGAGCGCGACAGTGAATTTGAGCTGCTGGTGGAGGATAGAGCTCCTGTTGTTGAAGAACTCGGTCCGCGAGCCGTCGAGTGCGATCGCTTGCTGGTAAAACTCCATCGCTTCGTCCTGTTTGTCCATATTCTGGAAGATGACGCCCAGATTGTAGAGCAGGATCGCCTTTTGCTTCTTCTCTTCAACATGGTGCAAACCCGTAGCAAACGCATCGTGCGCGTCGTCCAGACGCTTCATCTGGAACAGCGCAACACCCATATTGTTGTACGCCTGGAAGCAGCTCTCGTCTGCTTCAATCGCGTCCTGGAAACCGCTGACTGCTGAATTCAGCACTTCAATGTGCAGAAATACGTTGCCTCGGTTGAAAAACGTCACTGGGTTGGACGGGTGCGCTTGGATCGCGAGCGAGTACGCCATGAGCGCTTCGTCCACTTTCCTATTTCGCAAATGGTACGATCCAAGTACATTGAACGCCCACACCAGAATGTTCGACGTCAGCGTGCCTTTTGGATACGGGACGCTGCTCTTTCCGCGCATTAAATCAGACAACACGCGCGCCATTTGCTCGTTCTTCTTGTATTTCGCGCTCGTTGCGCTCTCGAGCGCTTTCAGCACGCGATACTCGAACGTGAGCTTCTTGATCGCACGCATGAACTTTGCGTTGCGGGCTCGGCGCTGGAGCACCCGACTGTTCATTTGTGAGTCGGTTGCATTTGCAGAGTCCAACAGTGCTGTCATGTTGGCACCTACAAGCGTTTTTCTCTTTGGCGTATAAGGGACGAGTCCCGACGATCTTCGCGGGTGTGATTCGCCCTCCGATGGCGGATTTGCCCCTGCTGCAGAGAACACTCGACGGTGTTGGCGGTAACTCTGCGCGCGCTGTTCCTGTTCCTCTCTTGCTAGCTTCCGGAACAAGAAGACCGCGCCCGAAGTGGCCGAGATCTTTGGTAGCTTCGGTTCACCCGACTTGAGCCTCTGGAGTGGTGAGATTGCTGCTGCAGCGCCGCTTGAAGATGGGAATCCCCCGCCTCCAATTCCAGTTCCAAAAGGATTTCCAATGAAACTTCCGGATCGCTCAGCACCACCGTGTTGCTTCTTGAATGCTTTGGTGCGTTCTGAGTCGATCACATCACAGGGGCTCATCAAGCGCATCTTCTTGTACTGAGGCAGTGCGTGGAGCAGCGCTTGGATCGCTTTGTCGTACTCGCCACCAAGTTTTAGAAGCATGAAAGCTTTCGCGACAAACGCAATGTAGTTCTCATTGTCGCGCTTGAGCGCCAGGTCTAGATCCAAGAGCGCGGCGGAGATATGGTTCGCGTACATGTTTGTCAACGAGCGATGCAGGAACAGTTGCGAGTCGCGCTGCGCTGGCGTTGGGCCATGACTACTCGAGCTCGAGGCTGTTGACGCGTCACGAAGTCCGATCGCTCGTCCATAGGAGATCACCGCGTCTTCATAATGACCAAAACAGAAACACGCGTACGCGTGAAGATTCCACGCCTCTTTCCACCCTGGCTGCAGCTGAATCGCTTTGTTCAGATCATCCAGCGCTTCGCGGTACTTCTGGTAGAGCACGTAGCAGACGCTGCGCTGGTAGAGAGCTCGAAAGTACTCTGAGTTGATGCTGAGCACTCGTGAAAAGTCTTTGATCGCGCTCTCAAGCACAAAGAGCTCTTGCAACGCGCATCCACGAATGTACAGCGCGTCAACGTCATCCGGATCGTGCTGCGCAGCCTCTGTAAGAGCCTCGACTGCCTTTGTCATGCTGCCGCAGTCGAAATGGCAAAAGCCAATGCTCGTGTGCAAATTCGGATACGAAGACACTCGATGACGCACGCGATAGAAATCCGCGAGGGCCAGGATTGTCAGACTCTGCTGCGCGTAAATGCATCCGCGAAGGAACAACGCTGGTAGGAACATCGGGTGGAGACGTAAGCAGTTGCTGAGGCACTCAGCGGCTTTCTTCGGCTGCGCTGAGAGCGCCAGCATGCGTCCGCGAAAGTAGTAGACCAAGAAATGGTCGGACGAGATCTTGAGCGCTTCGTCGTAGTACTCTTCGGCTTTCGCGATGAACCCCATGTTGAGATGCATGGTCTTGAACTGCTCGAGAATGAAAGGCGTGAAAGCAGCGTTCTTTTGTGAGACCATGGCACTCACTTTCATCTGGTCGAGCGCCAAGTGGCAGTAGAGGTTGCCGATGAGAATGCAGTTGAGGAGAATGTCTTGATCTTCTTTGCCATCACTGTTCACATCGTGAGCTTGAGTATACTTCCCTCCCGAAGCTTTCTTGCTCTTGCTCATGCTCAAAATATGCTGCAGGTCTTGGATTGCATGTCCAAATCGGTTCAAGTGAATCAGCGACGTGCTTCTTGCGTCGAACGCACTTGCCTCAATGAACTGGTTGGCTTTTCCCACTTGCGAAATCACCATTGTAAGGTCCTGAATGGCTTTCTCCCAGTTTTTGAGTGCCATCTCGAGGCGACCACGCTCCAAGAGCAGCTGCAACCATTGAGTTCGCTTCGACTCGTTCAGGAAAGTCGCTTTTACTTTCGAATGGCCATTCTTCTTCTTTGATTTTTCCCACGTAATCTGCGAACTCATGAGCTCCAGACACCCTGACAGGTCATTGATCGCTGAAATGTAGTTCCCCTGGTCCTGTAAGAGCCGCGCGCGATGCCACAAGGTCTCCATATCGATGGGCAGGTACGCGTGCGCGAGGTTAGCGTCAATGAATGCCTCAAACTTCCATCGCACTTTCTTGTGCAGCCACTTGGACCGTTTCCCGAGTCGTATGAAGCAGTTATAGAGTTTCTCTTCCATGAAGTCCTGCTCCTTGCACTTGAGCAGCTCGTGGCTTGCAAAGTTTGTCGGCGGCAAGTAGCTCTCATCGATTGACATAATGGCTTGAAAAAACGGTGTAGTCTGTACGATCGAGCCGCTCGATGAGAGTTTAATCAGTCCAGACTCAAAGAATTTGTCCAGCGTCTCGGTCTGGAGCAAGTTCGACCCAACGCCAGCCCTCCCAGTGGTTGTTGTTTTCTTGCTGAGTGCATACCGCACGATCGCCACCGCAGCCTCTTCTTCTTCTCGTGCTGCTCGTTCTTCGTCACCGGTATTACGTTCATTTTGGCTCGCTCGTTCACCAATTTCCTCGACTGCTTCTGGGTGAACTCGATTTGACAGGCGGCTGTGTTCCTTCTCAAATGTCAGAGGCAACAAGCTGAACGAATTCAAGCCCACGTTGCCAAACATGTCTGTAATCTGCAACCACTCGTTATACTGGTGAGGAAGCGCCTCGCCAGCTATGCCTTGCCGTCTTTCCTTTACCAGCTTCATGTCGTGGCTGAGCTGTCGGAGCAGCTTGAAAGCAGACTTCAGATGCCCATTCAGCAGCATGATGAGCGTTCGTTGCGCGAGAAGAAGCGGGTCGTCCACAGGGGCTGCTGCTCCCGGTCCTGAGCCAGGTCGCTCGTCTAGCGTGATTGTCGCAGCCATATTCAGATCCTCCACAGCTTTCTCCATTTCGGTCTTGATCCGACTCGCCATGCTTCGCCAGATGAGACAGTAGAACCGCACGCGATCCAATACCCGTTGTTGCCACCTGTGAGCCAAAGAAGAAAGTGAACCAGAGGCAGTAGAAGCTGCGGTCGTACTCGCAACTGCCGCTGCTTGCTGCTTGTTGATCAAATTGATCGCTTCTGTGAAGTAAATGTGCGCGACTGACGCATTGAATAGTTCAAGCTCGACGATCCCAGCGATCATGTGGACGCACGTGTTCCTCCCAAACTTAGCTAGAACACTCTTGATCAACTCACGCACAGAGTTCTCCGCTGGATCACTTGAGTTCTTTTTTCCATTCTGGGCCTCATCAAAGACGACGCCTTCCCATGGCGACAGATACTGCCGTGTAGCCAAATTCATCAGGTTGAAGGTGTTGCGTCGAGTTTCGGGGAGGCGCCTGAAGACGTCCAATTGAAAGACATGTGCGTATTCGTCCATCGCAGAGCCTGATTCGATGCGTTTTTGGAAGTACAGATACAACGCGACTTCGCTAATCACCGGAAGCTGCCTGTGGATTGACTTGGTGTCTTGTTTTGCTTGAGCATCGTTCCCAGCCTTACCCCCTTTCAATTTGTTCGGAAGTCGGTCGCGCGGGGATAGTTGCGAAGATTTTGGCGATGCGGCTCCTGTCAGCGGCAAAGCTGAAGCGCTTGGGATCGTGTACTCGTGTTGCTCTAAGGAGCCGTGAATGGCTTCGACAAACTGCAGTGGGATCCACGAAATCGTCTCTAGATCCAAGAAGTCGCCGAAAAACTCGCGCGCAATGTACACTTTGAGGAACTCTGGGTACATGCTCTCGACCAACGAGAGGTCGTGTAAAAACTGCTCGAATTCTCCCAGTGCTTTGTGCACGTTTGCACGGTGAAAGTACACGCACGGGTCAGGCCCATAACGCAATTCGAGTTCATCCAAATGGCGCAACACTTCACCGAGATTCTTTGTAGACAGCTTAGTCGAATCGACGAGGTCGCCGTGACGATTACGCGTCCCGGGTAACACACAAATTGTAGGCAGCTGGAACTGCTCGAACGAAGTAGCTGAAGCTGATGATAATGACGACGTCGGCTTCCACGATGATCTACTGCTGCTGTTGCTGCTGCTGCTGCTGCTGTTCTGAATGACTGAGTGGTACGTGTCGAGTGCGGCTTTCAGTTCGCCTTTCAGTAGACACAAACCTCCGTAGAGATTCGTTGCTTCGTGATAGAGAACGAAGAGATCCCTGAGTTGCTCTTCTGGTGTTCCCGAAGAATTACTGAGCGGTGACAGTGAGCCTATTCCGGATGATGAGTACGCGTCATTGTGTCGATTGTCTTTCCTGTCGCGGATGCATGTTCGCAGATTGTTCATCGCTTGAAGCAACAAGATCACGGCTTCCTGGAGCTTGTTCTGGCGAAGCAACGCTGCACCTTCGCCAATAAGCGCGCGGTGGTACGTTGCCGACGACGAGCTGCACGTCGTTCGGCATTTCTCAAACATCTTTGCTGCATTCACGTACCGTTTCTGCGCCAGTCGGAGCTCTGCATGCGCCACCAGGTAATCCGGATCGTCGGCATCCACTTGAGCGCATTTCTCAAAACAGTCTTCGGCGCGCAAGTGCATACCAAAGTGAGAGAAAAGCACGCCCATAGCGACCAGTACGTGCTTTGTGTTGCCGCCGCGATTCGATACAAACAGCAAGTCGTTCTCCGCCTTTACGTCCTCCTTGAGGGCGACGTACGCTTCGCTTCTGCCCACGCAGGCGCAAAACATGAAGGTCTTCTCTTGCGCCGCGTCACGCTTTGTGAGTTGTTTGGATGGCGTTGCGCTCTCCTGTTTGTCTCGCCGGCTCGCACCATGGTCTGCTACGTCTGTACTGGGCGACGAAGCCCCCGTGAACCGCTCAATCTCCAACGTGAAGTGGCGCACCGCGTTCGAATAGTTCTGGATGGTCAAAAACAAGTACCCGAGCTTGAAGTGTACGTGCGGGAACTTCTTGTAGACCCGTGCGATGTCCAGATAGAGATCGATCGCTTCGCCCACGCGACCGCTGAGCCTAATCACAAGGGATACGCAAAACACCACATCAGTCACGTCAGACACATTGCCTAGTCATAGCAGTAGTAGGTGTCGCTGGATACAAATATATTACATATGGAGCACTAACCATGCCCACTGCGCGTACGTATCGAGCTCCATCGCGGTTGTTGCCATCGCGCTGCTCTTGAATGAAGCCCGCACTGATAACGGCAGCAGCGCCACTTCAACATTGCGTCAGAGTCAGGGAATTAGATGATGCGTCGTACTTAGTGAAGTTGCTGCTGTGGTGTCTCATTCGCACTTTGCTGGAATGCCACGATACCACCCACCCGCTTGCTTGGCTCGGCTGGTCACCATGAAGAGCTTCATTCGTTCCATTCCGTCATCAGAATCCGAACGGAAGAGACCGAAGCAGACGTAGAGAGCGACACTCCATCACAAGCAACAACAATGCGCTGCTGTCAACTGGTGATGGGACCTGCGGGCACTGGCAAGGTACGCTCGCACATGCTTCTACGCATGTTGCAGTGCTGCTATTGCTGCTGCTAAGAGCCGCGCATGAGCTATCGATTGGATAAAGGAAAGGTGGAGACTGGTGGCTAACGCTCTTCACGACGGCGCTTTGTATGGGTGCTTTGTATGTGTGTGTTTGACTCTGTAGTCGACGTACTGCAACAACATGCACGAGTTTTGCGCGGCGTCCGGCCGCATGACGTACGTCGTGAACCTCGACCCTGCCGCTGACCATTTCGAGTACCCGGTCGCATTCGGTGAGTCTCACTCATCAGGCCCATTCCATCCCACAGGAAGCGTGTTTATGAACCTCCTACTTATGCTTGCGGTGCTTTCATTATAACGCAGATATCCGCGATTTGATTAGCGTGGAAGACGTGATGGAAGAGCTGGGCTACGGTCCGAACGGCGGCCTGGTCTACTGCATGGAGTGAGCAAAGCGAGTCTTGTCATTGTTATTGACTGTTTGTATTGATATATTGCTGACGTGTGGACATTTTGTTGCGATAGATACCTTGTCCAAAACCTCGACTGGCTGCAGGACCTGCTCACCGAGTACAGCGACGACGACTACTTTATCTTCGACTGCCCTGGCCAAATCGAGCTCTACTCGCACCTGCCGGTGATGAAGCAGCTCTGCGACGCGCTGAAAGACTGGGGGTTCTCGATCTGCGGCGTTTATCTAGTAAGTCTAGGACTTGCATTCCCTTCTGTATACACTACTCGTTTTCACTTTGATGTCAATGTTCTCACTCGATTGCTTTGCTGTGGTGACGAAAAATGGCAGATCGACTCGTTATTTATTGCCGATCCAACGAAATTCATCTCGGGCGTGCTCTGCTCTTTGTCGGCGATGGTGCAACTGGAGCTCCCACACATCAACGTCCTGACCAAGTGCGACCTAGTCGATGAGAAGGAGCTGAGCAAGTACGATTTCCCCTCAAGACTTTCGAGGCATTTCTACAGTGCTTTCGTATTGGTCCGGCATGAGCTCACTCTGTTCTGTTGTTGCTTTTTACTTATTGTAGATACCTGGATCCGTCGTCGGGTTACTTACTGGAGAACCTCTCGAGCTCGACGGACCCAAAGTGGCGGCCACTGAGCTCGGCGATCTGCAATGTGGTACGTGCCAAACTGTTGCGAGACTATGTCTGTTGACAAAGCGCCCTAGAGTAACCAACGGTAGCTAATCGGTAGTGTCGTCTTCCAATCCTGCAGATCAATGACTTCAGCATGGTCGCGTTCGTGCCGATGAACATCACGCGAGAGGAGAGCATCGAGACCGTGCTCCTGCACGTGGACCATGCGATCAACTACGGCGAGGACCTCGAGCCCATGGAACCAAAGGACGAAGCCGAGGATGATTTCTAAGGAGAAACCCAACCAACCTGGCTAGCATTTGAAAATGGTGATTTTGCCCCTCTCATAGTGTTGCATAACTCGAATTCTCGATACTTTATAGAGACACTTGGTTGTTTCTACTTCAAAGTGGTGTGGGATGCAATCGAGATCAGTATCGTAGGATGTTGTGTGTGCTGCATGCAAAGCGCCACTAATTATAGGAAGTGCATTGGTTTTCGACTACAAAATCAATCAGTTCAGACGTGGTCCAAGTCAATCATGCCGCATGCTACTAGCAGCAGCAGCGCTAGCGTGTTGAAGGAAACCAAGGAGCAGAGCGCCAAGCCCGGCGCCGAGGTCGTGCGGACCATCGAGGAGCAGGTGCAGCTCGTGCGCGTATTCCGTCTGCTGGCGTTCGAGATTCCGCTGCAGCTCGTGGAGCGGAAGCTTGAGGTACGTATCATAATAAGCTCTAGCTTAATCATGCAAACCTGCCTTTGAGAGTTTCTAGGTCTCAACGTCCGTCCTGCTTTCTATTTGCTTTGTGTTTGGATATTTGCTTGTAGAAACTGAGCGAGAAGATCAGGGGATTCGCAACTGGGGAGGTAGGTAACCTTCACGCTTGGCATACGTAGCACATCTATGGAAATGGTTTCAATGTCAGTGAGGCTGAAATGAGTTCATTGTTGTTAACCTCTCTCACTAGAAAGGGAGCTCTGTTCAAAGACGCAAGAGCTGTGCCGACTACGAGCTCAAGCAGGAGTGGTACGTGAAGGAGAAGGCCAAGTTCCTCGCGGCGCTTCAGGAAGAGACCAACAATGGCCGCGAAATGGTCTGCGCAAAGTACCAGATCACTGCCAAGGCGATCGCCGCGCTGGTGGAGCAATTGGGGGGCAGCTCCAGTGCGCTGGTGCTGGGGAGAAGCCACATTGAGGACCTGATCTGGGAAGTGAACGATAATCTGGACGGCATGATCTCGTTCGAAGAGTTCGAGAAAAGCTACGTGCGCGCGCGAAGCGACCGGACAGGCTTGGAGCCCTCAGAGCTCTTCTTCCTCATCGGTTTTCTCATGTTTGACAAAGAGCGTAGCGGGCGGGTGAGACAATTGACTCACAAGAAATAATTTCTAGGCTGTGCACGCGCTAACTCTATGGTTATGTTGGCTCTGTATGACAAGTGTAGATCGTCTTGGACGACGCAATGAAAATCTTGTAAGTACGCCCGTTGCATATGGATCGGATGTATTGTTGCTATTCAGCCCAACGCTAACGAAACCTTGCTCGCCATTACCGTATTGCATCTCTTCGTTCGGTGCTGCTTGAAAAGTTACTTGAAATACGGCGACGCGATGGAGAAGGAGATGGAAATCCATTTTGACAGCAAACTGGACGAAGGCACGCAGTTCATTCTCTTCTCCGAGGTCGGTACTATTTCACATTTCTTTCAAATCCTGCCATTGTCATTGAGATCTGATGCTTTATTCGCTATTTGCTGCTATCTGTGTCTGCGCTCTAAACTTAATTCTTGTAGTTCTATGATGCGATCCTGAAGCGATCGGGCGAGCTCATCGACCAGCAAGCGTCGATCTCCAAGTCGAACAAGTACTGCAAGAAACTGTAGCCCTACGTGGCTCGACTTGGCCTTACTCCCCCATAGTTACAGGTAGCACCGTAATGCAAAACAATCACGAGGTGTCGCTTGAAGCGTGTGTTGTCAGTACACTGTACTGTTTTCAATGCGGCATGACGAGCGTTCCGGGTCTGGTTGGTGCAGACGACTGCACCTGAGGAAGTCGAAGGAAAGAGCGCGCGCCTGTAAACGAAGAGTTGCCAGACGAGATTGAAGTGACTGCTGTCATGCTCATCATTGATGAGTTGACCAGCATACATTCCTGAATCATGTTACCATCATTCTCAACGATCATCAGCAGCGAACAGGGTGATCACCATCTCCAGCTCATTTGTCCACACAACAAAGGTGTTCTCTCATTTCTTCTTTTACCTTCAAGCGCAACAGGGAGCGCAAGCAGATCAAGACAACCTCTCCGCAGAAGTATGCTGCATTTGCCCAAGCTGCTCTGCGTCTCTGCGCTGGCGCTGGTGCTGACCCACCTGACGCTCTGCTCCAGCCCAATGGCTCACGGTCGCATGGTCCCCTGGAGCTACGATCTGCGCAGCAGCCTGCACCGAGCTTCGTGGCGCCATGGGAATGCACCGGCTCGCCTTCAAGAACATTTGGATGCATATATCCGCGAAGGGCGATTCCCGAAAGCCGAGCGGTCGCTTGAGAGGAAGATCCGCGAAGCGAATGCGTTCCTCGAGCAACAACTCGGCAACCCGACGACCGCCGGCGTCGGGTCGAGCGTTGCCATCGTGTACCAGGACCAGGTGGTGCTGAGCAAAGGCTACGGTCTTCGTGAGGTAAATGACAGCTCAAGCAGTGTGACCACGTCGACGCTCTTCCAGATCGGGTCGGTCACCAAGACCTTCATCGCACTCGGGATCGCCACTCTGGTACGTGGTATAACCAAGCGGGCTATCTTGAACATGTGTAAGACTAATTCTACTTGGCTGTCATGCTAAACAATAGGTGGAAGAGGGTAAAGTGGCGTGGCACGATCCTGCGATCAAGCACTTGCCAACTCTTCAACTCTTTGACAAGTACGCCGAGAAGTACGTCACCATTGGGGACCTGCTCTCGATGAACTCTGGGCTCGGAGGGCTGCTCGACCTCGCGCTGATGTTCGGCAGGTACCCCTCTGACAAGGAACTGGTAGCCGCCGTCCGCAACGCAGAGCCGGCGCATTCGCTTCGCAGCGAGTACGAGTACTCGAATACGAACTTTGCGATCCTCGGAGAACTCATTGAGAGCGTCACGGGACTTGAGTGGGACACGTTCCTCAAGCAGCGCATCTGGGAGCCTCTGGGTATGGCGCGAACTTTCGCAAGCGCATTCGCAGTCAAGGACGACAACGACACGTCAGCTGGCCACTACTCGTGCGGTGGTGAGGCGCTAGGTCCGTACAACCTCGTGACGTCTCCTAAAGCGCAGCTTGTGCCCGGTGAAAGAGGCGGAAAGATCGCCGCTGGCTCCGTGGTGTCCTCCTCGGACGACATGGCGAAGCTGCTGCGCGTGCTCCTGAACAAGGGCAGTGTCGATGGCGTGAAGATCCTGAAGTCCCCACAGCTGGTGTCTGAGATGGTGTCTGGTAAGAGCATCGTGAACGTCGAGTTCACTGAGATGTTCATCAAGGGCGGTCACCACTTTGTGGCCGAGGGCAACACGCTCGCTGCGGGCTACGGCTTTGATCTAGTCGGCCATGGGCTCTGGGGCCACGCGTACTACGACAAGAGCGGTGACACGGTACTGCACCAGACGCGCACGGGGTTCTCGCCGGATGAGCAGTTGGGCGTGATCATCATGGCGAACTCGCAGCTACCCACGCCTCATGGGAACTACATCATGGACCACGTGCGCTCGTATGTCATGGGGATCTTCCTGGATGTCCCCAAGGACATTCTTGACTTCTCGTTCGCCAAATGGCGCAAGGACGACGCGCTCCAGCCGCTGATGCCCGGAATCCCAGTGTGCGGCTTGGATTTTTGGAAGAACCCGGAGATTCTGGACTTGGACCCGAAAGAAGTAGATGCCCTCGTGGGGATCTACGTGGCGCAGGAGTCCCCAGAGTTCTTTGGCTCCATCGAGATCACAAAGACAACAACGGACAACCGATTGGAACTGCGCGCTGGTAAGTTCTCGGGACCACTGGGGTTTGTGTTTGATCTTGGAGGTGACCAGGGCAAAACGTTCTTGATGAGCACAGGAACCAACTCGGCTCTGATTGGTATCAGCAAGAACGCCAGTGGCAAGTATGACATAGACCTCGGGATCCTGTTTTCGCAGCAGTAGGACCTCCACTCCCCACTGCGAGTAAGCTGAATGATTCAGCCTACCTTGAAGAGAGCACTCCTCTCTACATTGTTAAAGAGGTTTATAACAGCCTCTTATTGGACAAAAATAATCTTAGTCATGCATTTTCTACATTTCATTTGAATTACAAATGCTTATATAGATTCTTTTATATTTAAAAAAGGTTCTACATTAAACTTGAATATCATATAATGGTGTCCAAATGGACCGTTTTAGCACTGCGAGGTTGAGGTTGCGCTTGAGCCTCAAGAGCTGAATGCTAATGCACGAAGGTGCGTGCACCTTGCGCCACTCCTTCCTCACTCTTCAATCGCGCGCCACAGTGCAAGCAGACAAGAGAGAATGGCCTGGCGACGCAGCGGCAGCGCACTCAGCAAGCGCCTGGCGCTCAGCGAGGAGGTGGTGGAGGCGCTCTACGGCCAGCACAAGCGGCCGGTCGTGGCGCTCGAGTCCACCATCATCTCGCACGGCATGCCGTTCCCGCAGAACGTGGAGATGGCCAAGAGCGTCGAGGACCTCGTGCGCGCGCAGGGCGCCTGTCCCGCGACAATCTGCATCGCTGATGGCGAGCTCAAGGTCGGGCTCTCGGACAAGGACCTCCACCGGCTCGCCGAGATGGGCAGCGCCGCGCGCAAGTGCTCCACGCGCGACATCGCCGCCGCGGTCACGGAGAACATCGTCGGCGCCACGACCGTGTCCAGCACCATGTACGTGAGAATCTGTCCATGTGTAGATGCCATGCATTTAGTGTGTTGAATGGTAAACCTCACCGTATGTGCAAATTCTCTCTGTGTATGTTATGATGGCAGGCGCATTGCGCACGCGGCGGGAATCAAGATCTTTGTGACTGGCGGCATCGGCGGCGTACACCGCTTCTGCGAAGAGACCATGGGTACGTACGCATATGATACAACACAAACTCGTTGCATACATGGATAAAAATTTAGATGATGGCTGACTATGCTGTGCTGTGTGTCTATTAGACGTGTCGACGGACCTGATGGAGCTCTCGCGCACGCCTGTCGCGGTGATCTGTGCGGGCATCAAGTCGATTCTCGACATCCCGCGCACGCTCGAGTACCTGGAGACGCATGTAAGTTATCTTAAGTGCGTATCATACGCTATGGATGAATCATTATGATTCTCATCACTAGGATTTTTGTTGCCGCTGTATTGCGAAGAGCGTGCCGGTGGTGGGCTACCAGACGAACCAGTTCCCAGCGTTTTTCACACAGGATAGCGGTGTGAAGGCGCATTTGCGACGAGATTCGCCGCGTGACGTTGCCGCGCTGATCCACGAGAGCCGCGCGCTGGAGCTGCCGAACGGTCTTGTCATCGCGGTACCAAACCCGAACCCAGTGCCGAGCGACGTGATCGACAATGCGATCGAGGTACGAGCGAGCATGGAGGTTTTGCTAACATCTTTGAGGCGAGAGCCTGTGTGAAAGGATATTGACTGGTTATTATTTGCTTCAGCTTGGATTGAAAGAGGTGGTCGAGAAGAACATCAAGGGCCAGGCCGTGACGCCGTACTTGCTCAAGCGCCTGAACGAGATCACGCAAGGCGTTTCGCTCGGCTCCAACATCGACCTCGTCAAGAACAACGCGACCATCGGCAGCCAGGTATTGATTTCAGACTGTGCAACTTGTTTCTCTCCTTCCTGTTTATCGCCATCATAGCGAACAGCTCACAGCCAATTTCACTAACCGCTCGCTCTGTGTGACGGTGCTCGCAATTTCATCACACTCAGATCGCGCAAGCTCTGTTCGAGATCGAGAATGACCGCAGCGGTCTTGGAAGTGTCAGCTACTCGATCCCTAACAGCAGCCAGGTGCGCAACTAAAACCGCAGCAAGAACATTCTCTTCTTATTGATAAACTGCTGCAATAACCAAAAGCTCAATAGAACAACATGTTTCTCTATTTGTGTCTCTGTGTGGGATATCCTCTGCACGCCTAGAAGAACAAGGAGGGAAATGGAGGAAAGCGGGTGCTCGTAGTCGGAGGCCTGGTCTTGGACATCATCAGCTCTTCGTCGCTCCCGATTATCCGCGCGACCTCGAACATTGGCGCGATCCACCAGTCCAGCGGAGGTGCCGTGTCATTTTTCATCATTAGCCCTTGCGTTCGTGAAGGCAGCCACAAACTCATTGCTCTTTTCTGGTATCTGCCTATCTGATGCGCACAGGTGTTGGTCGCAACATTGCCGAGTGTCTGCTGCGACTCGACTTGGACCCGCTGCTCATTTCCTCTGTGGGCAACGACGCCTCGGGTTCCATTTTGCTAGAGAATCTCAAGAAACTGGGCATGGATGCGAGCGGCATCCAGGTTTCGGACGAAATCGCAACTGCGGTCTACTCGGCGGTGCTTTGCTCGGCTGGCGACCTGGACGTCGCGATCGCAGATATGCGCGCGCTCGATGCGATTGTGAGTGCTGAGGCTCTAAGCTCCCTTGAAAACCATTCTCTAGCGATTGATTGACTGATTGACTGCATCTCGATGTCCAGGACACGTCGGCAATCTCTGATGCAACGATCTGGGATGCGGGGCTCGTGATCTGTGATGGCAACTTGTCTCCACAGGCACTCAAAAACCTTCTCGAGCGAAGCGCCAGCGCGGATGTGGACATCTGGTTCGAGCCAACGTCGGTGCAGAAGGCGGTCCGCGTCGTCGACGCTGGCGCAGTGCAACACATTACGTACGTGTCGCCGAACGGTGACGAACTCAAGGCGATCAGCGACGCGATCCAGCGCAAGAACGGTGCGACGACACCACCGCACGAGCGCTTCAGCCTCAGCGACGAATCGCGCATCCTGCCGAAAGACACAATGCATCAGCTCAAGAACGACATCATCACCGTGCTGCTGGAGATGGCGAGTGGTAACACCACCAAGCAGAAGCACGTGATCGTGACCATGGGCAAGCATGGTGTGCTCGTGGGCTCGGTCAACATGGATCCCGTGGCGCTCCATGAGCTCGCGGAGAAGGCGGATAGCGAGTTCCCGATCGAGATCTGGGGGACCCACCAAGTCCACGGCGGCTTCAACGTCGCGATGGTGCACCTGCCGGGTGTAGAGATTCAAGTGAAAAACTGCACTGGCGCTGGCGACAGTCTCGTGGGTGGCACAGTCTACGGGCTCTCGCACGGCCGCGACATCTTTGAGAGCTGTCACCTGGGCATGGTCGCTGCGCGCCAGAGCCTCGTGTCGGACTGCGCCATCAACCCAGAGCTCACGCCAGAGGTGCTGCAGTCGGCGCACAAGTAGTAAGCAGCATCTTTGGTCAACGTCAGCCAGTCATTTGGCTCCATGAATGGAGCACCTATGGGAGTTTTGTCAATAACCAATGAATTTGGCAAAGGATCGCAATGAACGAGCAGCTACGCAGTGGCTTTTCTCGTTTGTTTGTTTGATGGTGATTGATATGCTTGTCTCTCATGAACCAGCCAGTTTCTTTCAGCCTTTCTCTCTTCGTCCTACTGACTCTGATACTCCTGCGCGAACTGCGCGATGATGCGCAGCACTTCCTTCTGGAGCCCACTCTTGGTCGTGCCGATGAACTTCTGCAGGGCGTCGGCGTCCACGGCGTTCGCAGGCCTCTTGGTCAGTCGACCAGAGATCTCGTACTCCTCGTCGTTCGAGATCTCGTGCAGCGTGTACGTGCCCTTGTGGATCGCGCCGCCGTCGATTGAGACCTGGAACGGCAGCGTGAAGTTGAAGTCGTACAGGTAGCGCTTCTTGCCGCGCACGACGCAGATGCTGGCGTCGCCCGTGACCTTCTCCGGCGCGCTGAACGTCGCCTGGAACTTGCCCTCCGAGTACAAAGTGCCCGAGAACAGCTCGCTCCATTTTTGCTACACGCAGCAGTAGACAAGGAGGCGCATTTTAGTCAATAGAGAAACAACAGAGAAGTGCTAAATGGTTTGCTAAACGACTGACCTCTGCCCATTTCGTGAACATTCGTTCTTCGAACGTGCCTGCGTGATTCCACGCCGAGCCTTCGTGCACCGCAGGAGCCGCCTGTAACATTAAAGGAATACTAGATGAGTAAGCGCTCAATAAGAATAGCCATACACCAACGCATTGTGTGCCCATCGTTACGTACCGCAGCTGGCACGACCTCAATCTTCTGCGGCGCGATGTCTCCTATCAGCTTCTTCTCGTCGTGGCTCAGCTCGCGGTGGAAGTACGGCAGTCCGTTCTTGTAGCCGCGCACGTCCGACGGGAGGTCCGGTTCATCCAGCACCACTTCCGTGCTGCCGCTCGACGAGCTCTTGGCCGTGGACGAAGACGCAGAAGAGCCCTTCGCTGCTGCGGGCTTGGACGACGAAGTGCTCGAGCTGCTGCTGCTGGTAGTCGTCGCGGCCTGCGCGGCTGGTGGCGGTCGAGTCGGCACATCCTTCTTTGGCGGCTCGGGCTTCTTGCAGATGCGCTTGTGAAACGTCCAGTCGCTCGCCTGGCACGTGCGCGCGCAGTAGACGGCCTTCTTGCACACCGAGCACTTGAGCTTCGCGCCGGACTTGTGGCAGTTGCGGCACGTGTCGCTCGTGTTCTGCGCGGGGGCCACGGCGGCGGCCGCTACTTTCTCCTTCTTCTCCTCCTCGTCAAACAGTTTGCCGATGTCGTTGAAGCGCGAGTAGTCGTTCGCGTCCACTTTTACGTCGCGGGCTTTGTCGATGAGCCCACTCGTGTCGACGGACGAGAACGCCGCGTCAATAGCGCTCTTGGTGCTGGAGGAAGTGGACAGCGGTGCGTCCCAGCCCACGCTGCCTGAGCCTAAGCTGTCCGACGTCGCCATAATTCCTGGTTGCTGATGATAAGGGGGCCAATTGAGTGATTCACAAATGATTGCGATTAGAGTCAAATGCCGCAGATCATCCTATGTATGCATACTTTCATGCATACGCAGAAAGCAGTCCAACACAAAATCTGAGGCACGGACTCAGAAATTGATGATCTGGAATCAGTGTGTTATGCACTTATGAAGTACCCCTATCCGCTTTCTATCGAAAGTTCTCGAAAAAGTGATGCGCAAACGCATAAAAAAAACATGGCTACATTTTATGAAGTAACAGAGCTTTTTCAGCACAATTGTGTGAAACCAACGTTGGCTTTGACTTGCCGTGGTAGTTGCCAACAGCTCCAGCAATTGCCATGATGACCTCCGCCTCGCTGCGCCTGCCGCTCGCTGCGATGAACGGCAGCGGTGCGCGGGGTGATCCGCTCCGGTTCTCCCCTCGCCGCAAGCCCGCGCAGCTGAGCCACCCACAGGACTACAAACCACCCGAGAAGCGGCTCGCCGACGCGATCAGTGAGTGTTTGCAGCTTGACCGAGAGCTCAAAGTGCTGGAGAACTCGGGTCACGCGCGCATCGGAGCGTTCGCGAAGCCGCTGGTGATGACTCGCGATCCAAAGAATAGCAGTGCGAATCATGCGGCAACAGCAGCAGCAAGCGCTCGAGACTGTGGTGGCGGCGGGGAACTTGGTGGGGACTTGGACAGTGCGCTGCTCGATGAAGAGTGCGCGGACCCGTTCTACCATCAGTTCTATGACGACGATGGACGCTCCATGTTTGAGCAGCTGCTGCGCTGTCGGATGCGCATTTTGGCGCTCTCCAAGATGGTGTACGGACGTGCGAGTCTGCAGTACGTCCGAGCCGAGATCGATCTCGCCGAGGCGTACGCGCGGATCAATCTGTGGAAGCAAGGCCACATCCACATCAGCACTGCCAGCGAGTTCCTGAAAGAGATTGGCGCAAAGCTTCAATCCAAAGACAAAAGTGGTGAGTATGGGGATAACGCGGCTAAAAGTCTGTTTATGATCGCAATGGAGTACTTTTACGAGCTCCAGGTGAGCGAGGACAGGAAAGGGCTCGCCACCTTGGACGAAATCCTGGAGTTGCTTCACTTGAGCGCAGCTGATGACGAGCTACCGGAGCAAGAGTCGACAACTCCGTTCGACAAAGAGACCCTAGAGCTGGTGCTCAAAGGATCTGGAGCAGCGCAGTCGATGCATTGGCAGCAGCTGATCCTGCAGCTGGAGCAGAGGAGCGCGACGTTTCGAGAGTACCTTGCGAGACTCGAGCTCCAGGCCCCCGAGCGCTCTCTCAATCTACTGCGGACAATCTTCGCGTCGCTCGACCTCTCGCAGGATGGGATCGTTCCCTTCCACACGTTTCTGAGTCGTCTCGAGAGCTTTCAGAGCTCGGATTTCTTTCTGCAATCGCTCTGCATCTCGCTACAGACAGTCCTGAACCGCTTTCAGTACCACTCACTGACTTGGTGCGAGATCCTGGAGCTTGGTGGTAATTGCCAGTTCTACGAAAACGCTGTGAAGGAGCTCTGGCCACGGATGAAGCTATTCATGGCCCGCCTGTTCCTGCGCCGAGGGCAGCTCGACGACGCGGTTCGCCAGGTGCAGCTCGCCATCGCGCAGCAAGAGCTGCTCGTTGGACCCGAGAGCGAGAGTCTGGTCCAGTTCTACCTCGTGATCGCCGAAGCGATGGCCGTGCGCTTCAAGCAAATCGGCGTGGTCGCGCAGGAGAGCGCGTTCGAGAGCGCGGACAAGTGGCTCCAGTCGGTCGAGGGCAGTCGCGCGCTGCGCGCTAAGGCGATCGAAATCATCGACGACGAGTGCGCTCAGAGCGGCGGGGTCGTGCTGCCCAAGAAGGACGCGGACGCAAAAGCGCGCGGCGTGCTACTTCAGGAGTACTCAGCGAGCTCTCTCGTGCGGCCCGACGCGACGATGATCGAGGACGCGGTCGAGTTCTGCACGAAAGCCTGGTCGCTCCAGGAGAGCCACTTTGGCCGCGAGCACATCAGCACGGCCGTAGTGCACGTCACGCTCGCGCAGATCTACTTGCTCAAGAGCGATCCCGCAGAGAGCGTTCGATACTTCACCAAGGCGATCGAGATCTACGAGAACGCGTGCAATGGACCCGTGCCTACGTCCAGTTTCCTGCGCCTCGAGATCGCGAAACTCTACCACCAGCCGCAGTTCTCGCAGCTACGTGATGTGAGGAAAGCCCGCGAGCTCTACTTGCAGGTGGGCGAGTTCTTCCACTCGTTCGCGCAGGAGTTCGCCGGTGCCGACGCCACTAAGCGCGAATGCTGCGCGCAGGCGATCGAGGCGTTCCGCTGCTGGCTTGCGCTGTCCGGTCATTGCCCCAAGGACGAGCAGAAACAAGTGCACCTCAAGATCTTTCAGGCGGCGAGCGACGGCTTTGGCGAGTGCTCCATGGAGGCCTATGAGAGCGCCAAGGAGCTCGGCTCGCTGTTTGTAGACATGGGGAATCTGAGAGCTGCAGAGAAGTACCTGAGGGCGGCGTGCTACATTGTCGAGAGCCACTTTGGACCGAACGACCGGCGCTATCGCCGTCTGCGGAAAGAAGTGCTGGACGTAAGCAACTCGCTGCGCGCGGCGACGCTGCACCCGGACGAAGGCGGGAATGACGATGGCAACCACGCGTGGCTGACCTTGTAAAGACGACCACACAGGGGCAGAGCAATGTTTAATAACTACTCAACCTACTTCGAATAACTTCTCATGTAGGCAACTACCAGCTTTTTCAATCTTCAGCAGCGTTTCTGGTAAAGATGGAAGCCGTCCTGCCACCAGCTCGCGATGCGCTTGCTCCGCGGCGAACTGGAAAATGAGCGCCATCTTCCACAAATCCAGTCGCTGGCGCGCCAAACTGTTCACTGCGGAGCAGCGTCGCTGTTGCTGAGGATCCACCCTATTGCGTTCAAGAACGCCACTCGACTTCTCAAGTTCTTCTTCAGCGAGAGGTCTTCCCCTTGGAAGCGAGCGAGGCGAGGATCTCTTCGAAGAGACGACGCGAGTCTGGTCCTTAGCTCGTCGCTCAAGTAGATTCGCTCCAGCACCTTGTTGGTCTCAAGCATCTTCTCGAGGTCACTAACGTAGCGCTTGAGACGCGGCACGTCGCGAACATGCAACGTCGCGAGTTTCCTCAGTGCTGGAACACCCACCGGATCTGCCAGGATCTTCAGTAGCGCAGACTCTCGACAAGTCTCCCACTCGATACTCAACGAGGCCAAGTGAGTGCACGACAGGAAGAGCTACTCCACTGGCTCGCGACTAAAGTAGTCGATGCTACTATCGGGGATATCGAGTTTTGTCAGGTTTGTGCAGCAAAAATCGTTCGACAAGACGTGCTTTTGTCAAAATCCCCACACCGTGACCCCGTCAAGGGATAGTCCAACACCAGCGAGCAGCGCTTTGACTGTCGAACCTACTCTGGTGGTTGTGTTCTCGTTGACCTTTGACTCCCATTCCTTAGCAATGTCTTCATGATGAATCCAGTCGAAGCCAAAGCCAGGAACCAGCACGCGCCGCCATCCATTCGTTGACTCTAAGCCGCATATGTTGAGACCCACGGATTGGGGAAGCTTGGCCAAGCATGGAGAGTTGCTATTCGGTTGAGCCCAAACCTTGATGGTGATGAGGTGTATTGAGTTACTGGTGTAATGCACTTGAACTAGTTTAACCCTACAGGCTGGCGGGTCCGACGAACGGCGCCAGAGCTGGTCGCTTCTGTCCGTCGAGAGAGCTGGTGTCGGGATGGGGCGGTGGGTAACCCCATCAGACTGCTGTTGGGTCTGTCCCGTCGAACTGCACTCGGCTCTTTCGTCGAAGATGCTTATGCGGTGTCGTGCACCGGGAGTGGTGAAAACCATTGGGCGATGTCGTTCGCGAGTAGCGCTTCGATAGCTGCAAGAATAGGTCGATCGTCTGAGCGCAGCGTTTGTTGACTGGTACCGGCATCCATCGCGATGTTGGCTGCTTTATCTGCCATCTTGTTGTACTCGCGATAGTGGTGATGCCAGCCAACGACCTGGAGGCTGTCAGACTGGGTTCTGGCGTAGGTGTAGGCTGCCTTGAGTGCCGCGGCTCGCGGAGGCCGCCTCAGCTTCATCTATCGTATGATGAGTTGGCTGTCGCCTACAACCACCAGTGGAGTCCAGCGATGGTGAGCCGCAGCTTGAAGACCTGTGTACAGACCACGGTACCACCACGTTGTTGGTGGTACTTCGGTGTCTGTAGGAGAGTCCAAACCTTGGCATTCGCTCGGATTCGTGCGATCTTCGAGGTCGGATCTGCGATGGTGGCTGTGTTGCTGCTACTGCTGTAGTCCGTCATGAGATGGTACCTGCCCCGTGATCCAATGGAGTAGTGTGTAGCTAGCGAAGAGACCGAGAGCGCCTTGAGTGGTTTTTCGCAACTTGATGACCCACTCCATAGCCCAATACGATAGCGCGCAGCCTGTGAACGCAATTTCTTGCAAGCTGGAGCGTGCTCTGGTTTGTGGATGCAGCATCACGTACGCGAGCCATCGAGCCTCGTGGTACCCAAGCATCCACAGGCTCTCGGGATTGGTTTTCTCGAGCCGAAGCGTTTGGATCGAGCGAGTGTAGGGCAGCGCTGAGAACAGTGCGGCGAAGTGTTCCGAGTCCACCGTCGGACGTGTTATCGTCAGGCTCTGTAGGTTGCCCACTGAGGAACGTCCCACGCTCCGCTGCAATGGTGCTTCTGCGCTGTGTGATGCCACCACTAGAAGAGCGCGCGTGAGGAAGTTGCCGAAGCCTCGTGTGCTGAAGTTTTGGTCGACCTCTAGCTCCAGATTCGAAAATTTCACGCGCGACTCGGTCAGCAACTTGCCCAACGCCTCCAGGTGCGCGCCCGAGACGACTTCCAACGCCGAAAGTTCCACTTCTTCCAGCACAAACTGGGGGAGAAGGTCCAAGCCTGGCTCAGCATCGGCGACTTCCTGATTGTCCTAGATATCCGCGATGAGTGCTGGCAGAACTTGCAAGAACTTGGTGTACTCTTGTTCTTCACCCCTCCAGGTTTTGATACTCACCTTCAAGACCACCGACACTGGTTCATGCGCAATTGGGTGGCTTTCAACTCAGCGAACGGGGGCAACTGGGCTACTGTCGTGTGGTACTCGGTACGCCCGGTAGTTTGCTTGCGATCCATCCTAAACAGGCGATTGGATGCTCTACGCAACGCTTTGATCTTGACGTTCACGTCACTTCCTTCGCTGGCGTCTGCAGCGATCGAGCATCACAGTTTCAGATCAGAGTGCTTCTTAAAATCCGTGCGCTCGAGGTACTCGCTGTTGGGCACGAGGCTACGGAAGACGTGGAACCATAAATCCGGATTCATGGTCGCGCTGAATCCAGAGCAGCAGCTCAACAAGAGCCACACAGACAGGGTTTCGCGCAAACTCGCCAGCTGGTGCTCGTTCAACTCCAATCTGGAGTACGAATCCCATAGCACGACTCGGAGCCACTCGCTGATTGGGAAATTATCGGTAGATACATCCAGGAATCGCGGTTCGTCCTCTAGAGCGCTGAGCAGCTTGCGGCGCCAGCTCGCCACTAGGGCGAACGCATCTTTATCGTCCAGCAGCATCCGGTCAAAGTAGTAGTACGCCCGAGTAGGAGGATTGTGAAATGAAAGCACAAATATCAGGCGGAGTTGAGGTCTCAAACGTGGAGTAAGCCGACAGAGAGCGACTTGCGAGAAAGGATCTGTCGTGGATGGACTCGCTGGTTTGATTTGATCATCGTTATTGGTAAGTTGGCAGCGTTTGACTACGCGGTACTAAGCTCGCAGAGTTTATGTGTAAATACATCTGCAAGAGGAGGTGGATAACTTCCAGGTGTAAAACCAACGATGACGAGAGAGAATAAATTACAGCAAACAAATCAATCAAGCTGGTATTTCGTACACTTACTTGGCTCAAGTGCTCAGCGACAGCAGCAGCGCCGTGCCTCGCCGCGTCCAGACGTCGGGCAACTTGCCGATGCCGGACTTGAGGTCCACGGCGATCATGAACGATGGCCGCTCGCGCGTGCCCGTGCGCAGCGGGTACATGTAGAGCGGACAGCTGTAGAGCCCCTTGGACGACTTCTTCTTGGACTCGACGGGTTTGAAGTGCAGGATCGGCATGCTCGAGTTGAGCTCCATCGGCAGTGGCTCCGTGAGGCAGTCGTGGTCAAAGTCCCAGCGCGCGCCTTCGAGGATCAGCCCCTTGATGTACGCGCCGTCCTTGGGCCCGGCTGTGAGCGCGTTCTCATTCTGGTTGATCACGAGGAACTCCCAGTTAAGCGAGTCGATCGAGATGCCGTTCTTGCGCGCCGCGGTCTGCAGCAGCGCCGTGAGGAAGCCCGTCGGGTACGTGAACCCCGAGAGCCAGAACACGCTCGGCAGCGCGTGGTTGACCCACTTGGTCATCTGCTCGCACCGGAGCTTGAGGTCCTGCGTCCAGGAGCCAAGCGGCTTGAGCGACGGGTAGCAAAAGCTCCACGCCTTGGGCACGCTGCCGATCAGCAGCGCCACGTAGATCGCTTCCAGCTCCGGCGTAATCACCACGGACCCCTGGATTCCTTTCTCCAGCGCCACCACCGACCCGCGGATGCACGCGAGCAGCTTGTTGTAGCGCTCAAGCTCCTGCATGAGAACGGTCTTAAGCGCGTCTGGGTCGGAGCGGCTCGCAAGCGCAGCCTTGATGTTGGTCAAGTCAAACACGTCCGGCACCGACTCCTTTAGACTCTGCAGCAGTGTCAGCACTTTCTCGTCGCTGCCCTTGCCGCCCTCGGACACGCCCATCGCCTGCAAAGAGAGCATGGTCGCCACGAGCTCACGTCCGTCGTCAATCTGCGACGCGATTTGCGCGTTCGGGTGCTGGCCGAACGCCGTCGGTGGGTCGTCTAGCGGCAGCTGCTTGATGTACTCGGCGTACGCGTGTAGGTCGCCGTCATCGGGGACAAAGTAGTACTCAGAATCCGAGAGCGGGACGTTCTCGATCTGTAGGATGTCTTCTGCGAAGAACTGATTGATGTACACGAGCATGAGGCGGCGGTCCCAGTCGTCCGTGACACGGCCGCCGTAATTCGCCTGCGCGATGAGATACTTGAGCGCGTCCCAGGGCGTCTCCTCGTACTCGTCCAGATAGATCGCGAGCACGTCCTCACTGATCGCAAAGTCCGACTCGTTAAAGTCGTAGGGGATGTTCCAGCCGAGGTTGTTGAACTTGCGCCGCTCGAGTAGCAGCGAGTGGAACCAGCAGAGACAGAAGAGCAACCGCTTGTACTTTTTGGTCTGACGGCAGCGCGTGAACCGCTCGGGCGAGATCGTGTTGTACAGACGCAATAAGTTGGCTTTCAAGCCTCGCGGCGGCTCGGTGGTCATCTTGATGCCTCGTTGCAGGATTGCGATCGGGAAGCTCGGGTTCGGGTCGCTCGTGAGCCACAGACGGAACTGCGGGTTCACCTGCGCTGTTGGGGAACAAAAATTGTCGATGAGCTTCTCCAACGTAGATGCCCAACTGAGCATGAGATGGCAGTTTGCGAGGAAGACCCAATTACCAGCCTCCAGCCCTCGTTGGAGAATCGCCTCTGCGACGCTCGCTTGGCCCTGGCCCAAAGCACAATTCTCCACTTTCTTGTGCAGCGAGTCGGCGAGCGCGATCAGCGAGTTGGTCGGGTCCACTCCAGGAGACAGCACGAAGATCAGTGGCGTCTTGTAGTTGGACGTCTCGTAGATGGCTTTCAGATCAAACGGTGGCGGGTCCACGAACTGTGCACCGAGGTTCGCGGCCGTGAAGCGCGCGGCCTGGATGCTCAGGCGGTCGGGACGGATACACCGGAGCAGTAGCATCCGCTGCAAATCGTTGCACTTTGCGTCCCAGTCACCCGGGAGCGGCTCGAGCTCCGGGGTGCTGCTCTGAAACCACGCCCTCCAGGACTTGGTGCCCTGTTCGAATGAGCTCACAAGGCCGTGGAACCGCGACAGCTTGTTGAGCTCCACAATGCTTCCCCACGCTTGGTCCGTGAGGAATTCATTCGCGTAGTTGGTGATCCGGTCTTCCTGCGAGAGACTGTTGCCGCCTTTGAGCAAGAACTCGTACTCGTCTTGGGGCATTTTGTTGACACTTTGCAGCACGCGGATGCACATTTGCAGCGAAAACAACAGCTTGTGGCGCTCAAAGAGCCCTCGACACGCGTACGCGTACACAGCGTATGTGTGATACTCGTTGATCGCGTTGATGCGCTCGGTGAGCTCTTCGTTGAGCGCTCCCTGGTTCTTCAGGTTGCGGCTCTTGATGATCGAGTCCTTGAACAAACTCACGTACGAGTCAAGCGAGAACTGATACATCGGGTCAACGCTCGTCATGTCATTGAGCACAAAATAGAGCGTCGACGACCGCAGCGCCACTTTCGCGTACCCCATGCGCGCCAAATCGATCTTCTTCTCGGTCTCCTCACTGATGATCAGCTGCGACGTCACTTCCTCCGACGTGGTCTTGGACGCATTGAGCGTCGTGACCAGCGACTCGTCGTCCAGCAACGACCCCTTAGCAGCAGAGAGCAGCCGCAGGATCTCATTCTCTAGATCGATCAGCTTCTTCTTCGCTGCTGCGACGCGAACCACCAGGTCCGACTTTTGCTCTTCAAGCGCAGGCTCTTCTAGCTGCACGGTGATACCGAGAAGCTGCGCCTCAAGCCCCTGCTCTTTGACGACAAAGTTCACAATCGTCGTCTTTGTCGACACCTCGGGTGTGTAGTGAGGGTTGTGCAGCTTCGTGGTCAGGTAGAACCGGAATTCACGATTGTAGTCGAGTTCCTTGTCACCAAGGCGAATGACCTCGCGGTTGCCGATCTTGATAATACTCTTGTTCAAGATAGGCTCTAGACTCGGGTCGAGCTCTTCGAGAATATCCTGCATGAGCATTGGAATGCCAAAACGAATGCCGTTTTCGAGCTTGCGCAGTAGATCCTTCATCATCGGATCCACGACCTCCAGACGTGCGCCTTCCATGGACTTGATCCACTTGTTCGCCTGACCTTGCGGGTCGATCATGAGCGGCCAGCGCTTGCCTCGCGTCGTGATCACGCCGTTCTCTGTCGAGAGCGAGTCGCGAGGAAGCCCGTGCGCGTTCCAGCTTCGTACATCCGTTGGATCGGCGAGAAACTCGGTGAACGTGAATTTTTGAGAGATCGGCAGTCCTTGCTGAGTCACGCGATTCATCCAGGTATCCACCAGCGAGCCTCGGTAGAAAGAGTCGAACGGGCCAGCGTACGAGATGAACGCGGCGGCGACCAGCGCGTCACCCACAACGTTTAGCAGGTTGTCGTTCTTCTCGGCGATCGATACTTGCCACCGCTCACGCTCGCCCGCGAGTCCCTTCACGAGCTGCTCGGCACGCGAGAGTTTAAGCTCGAGTGACTCGGCCTCTTCGCGAAGCGCGTTCTTCTCCGAGACACTCGAGTCGTACTGCCGCTTGAGCCCCTCGACCTTCTCCGTGACCTCCTGAAGCTTTTCCTTTGCGATCTTGAAGTCTTTTTGCTTGAGTTCAAGCGCCTGCTGAGACTTCTTGAGGATCTCTTTCTTCGGCGCCACGACCTTGAACACGCCCGAGTAGCACTCCATTGCCAGCACCCATGAGCAGAGCGCGCCCGCGGCCGAGGACACTTTGCGCACCACGTCGGCGTTGAACAGCGGCTTGGACGTGTACTTCTTGAGTTCCTTGACCGTCTTGTCGCGAATCGAGTCCTTGTCGAATGTCTTGATCTGCTGCAGGAAGTTCACGTCGTTCATCTTGGTCTTAGCCTGCGCCCACGTCGGCTGCAGCCCGAACAGGATCATCACCGCGCACATGACCAGGGACACGAGCTCGGGCGGCTGCGAGTACACTTTCACCTCTGCGATCGCCTTCTTGTCCAGGTTCTCGACCTCGAGCATCGCGCGCTGCAGTGCCGGGAGCGCTTCATCCAGATCTTTCTGCGCGTCGTCAGCGATTTTCTTCGTCTCGGCTTCTTCCTTCATGATGCGCTCACTGTCGGCTTCGACCTGTTTGCGCTGCTCGTCAGCAACACGACGCTCCGAGACGATCACGACAAGCAAGTCGCTGCAGTCCTTGTTCTTCTGCGTGACAATGATCTTCCGCTCCTCCAATTGCTTGGACATCTCTTCCACTTGCAAGCGGGACTCCTCGAGCTTGGCGAGTCCGTTCTTGAGCTTGTCGCGCGTGTCCAGGATCGCAGCGGACTTCTCCGACAGCAAGTCCACGTACCCGGTCACAAGCGACAGGTAGTTGGTTGGTGTGACGTAGTTGTGGCGCTTCATGCTCGCGAGCACCTGGCTGGACGCCAACAGCACGCTGCTGTGCACGACGGCGAACACAGACGAGATCTTTGGCCGCTGTTTGTCACTCGCGACATTTTTCTCTTCGAGGAACTTCATCGCCACCTCCTGCAGCGCATCCAGCGGCCATTCCATGAACCAGTCGATCGTGGTGTTATTGACCAGCGACGGGAACTGGCGGCATCGGTTCCGGAACCCTTTGCCGATCGGACTGAACGCGAGCACGACGTGCAGGTTGCGCCGCACTTCGCTGATGAAGAAGTTCCAGAGCGTCTCCTTGGTCTCCTTGATACCCTGTGCTCGCGCTCGAAGCCGCATGGCATCGAGGATCGCAGGCTGTTCTTCTTTCTCAAAGAGTCCTGGGATCTCGCCGCTGCTCAGAATGTTGTTCAGGTCCTCCACGAATGACTCGCTCTTGATCTGCGTGTCGCTGAACAGGAACACCGTCTTCTGCTCCTGGATGCCCACTTGCTGATAGAGTTTTTTTATGTCTTCGTGGAACTCGCCCGATCTGTAGTTCTTCACAACCTCGATCTGGAACACCTTGAAACCGCCGATGAACGCGGCGAGGCGCGTGAGCGACTGTCGTCCACTGCCTCCGACACCCACAAGAAGCAGGTTGCCCCGCGTCGTCATGAGCTGCCGGTGGATGCGCAAAATGTGCAGCAGCGCGTCACCAAACATGACGAGGTTCATTGGCACGAAGCCAGGCTCGGCGTTGTGGTTCTCCAGCTGCTCTTCAATGAACAACTTGAGCATTTTCATATCCTGGCACTCGGCGTACTTTGGTGGCGTGCTTGGATCTTCTGAAGCGCCAGACGAGAATACGTATGTGAAGAGCGGACCATTTTCCTTGAGTCGCTCGGGGGATGAAGACAGCAGTCGCCCCCAGTCGGTTTGGAAGTGTACGCCCAGTAAGTCGTCCACTTTCTTCTTGAATGTCTGACGGTCATCAAAACTCGTCAAGCGATCCGAAAATACGCGCAAACTCTCGTGGATCCACAATCTCAACGCGCCGTCCTTGCTGGTGACGTTGTGCTTGTCTGAGAGCAGCAGTCCCTGGATCACCTTTGCCATGTCGCGTAAGTTGAACAGGTAGTGGCAGTTCGCGGGCGTGGGCAAGAAGAGCTCGAGCACGCCCTGGTAGAGCTGGATTGTCGCGGCTACAAGCGGCACACCCAGCGGTTTGATCTCGTCATCAAACTCGGCCAGCTTTGGCACGAGCATGGTCTCAAAGATGCGCTTGAGCTGCGCTTGTTCAGGAATCGTCATGTTCACCAAGTTAAAGCGGCTCTGGAAGCGCGAGCTGATCACGGAGCGACCACCACCTGGGGGTCCCATGGAAGCGACGATCTGCATGTCCACAAAGTACTTGAGCGACTGTTTCTTGCGATCGTACCAGCAGCTGTAGTCCACCCATTGGCGCAGAAGCTCGAGCGGTGGTTGCGAACCAAAAGTGTCCTTCGTGGGCATGTTCATGTCGTCGATGAACGTCACGAGCTTCTTTCCACCCACAGGACCGAATCGGTTGAGCGACCTCTTCTCCATTGCGCTCTCAATTACGTCCTGGGTCGTGGCGGATGACGTAGCGGACGAGAAGTACATCACCAGCCGCTGGTACGCGTCGCTCAGGCCCTCAATCTCTTTCTGGATGATCGTGGTCTTCCCCACACCCGTCTCACCGACGATCAGCGTGTGGATTCCCGCGCCAAGCATGGTTTGCAACAGGAACCCGTAGCGCAGCGAGTCGATGGTCGGCACCATGATCTTGTGGAACGGTGTGTTCGGCGCGATGCGGAAGTTCTGCGGCAGCTTCTCGTCCCAGAGTTTGAACTCCCGTAGCGACGGGTCCACATAGAAGTCGTACGCGGTCTTGAGCGGCGGGTACACGGTGTCAATGTCCCGCAGGCACGAGTCGAATTTCTTGCGTCCATCTTCGTTCGCAGCACCCAACACGCTCCACGTCATGCAGAAGAGGAACCATTTCTCCACCATCGCAGCGAACTTATCCCCACACGACGCCTTGTCGATGCCGTTCTCCTTTGTGCTCAGCGCATTGTACAGGTTGCAGAACGACTTGACACTGTTGAACTCAGTCACGGGGATAAGCTCCGAGACCTCGGCTCGCTTGAACTTGAGCATCTTCTCCAGATACTTCTCAAAGAGCGCCTGCAGGATATCGCGTTCCTCTTGCTCGGAGATCGTCGTTGTGAGCCATGTCTGCACGAACGGACGCCAGCCGAGATCATCTACGTCCATGTACACCATTCCCGCACGGCTGACGGTAGCGGGAGACGCGACTGAGAGGTCCTGGACCTCAAACATGAGCGCCATCGAAGGGCTCATGCTGATCCGGTCGCCGTTGATGAGCGTCAGCACTTTGTTGTCGTCCATCACACTGTTCATGCTCTCGATCCACAGCGTGTCCACGGGACCGTCGAGCATGATCCATTTCTCCTCAGCTTTTTCATCGCCAGCGAGGTTGCGAAAGATCGCCGAGAGGATCCCATCGATCCACTCGAAGGTCGACAGGTCGTACACGCCGTAGATCTCGTTCAGCGAGATCGACTTCGGGTTGAGCACCTGAACGCGCACGGGCATGTAGCCGAGCGTGCCGTCTTTCGCGAGGCACGTCTTGGCGAGCTGCAAGGTCTTCCAGATGGTCGATTTGCCTGCCATAGTCTGCCCTACAATCATGTTGCAATGGCGAGTCACCTGGGACTCGTACAACTGGATCGTCTTGAACACGATTACCGGGTGCACCTGGAGCTTCTGCTCCGCGAGTTCTTGTTCGATCGTGCCCTGCAGCTTCCCGTAATCAGTCACAGGGAGCTCAATAGATGGAAACAAGTCGCCGAGAAGCAATCTAAAGAGCGCCGCGTCTTCGCGGATGAACTTAGGCATGTTCATGTCCCGCAGCGCGCGCAGGAGGATGTTCTCTTCTTGCAGATTCGGGTCCTCGCGCTTCAACGCTCCCGCCATGTTGAGCACCGCCTTGAGACTTCGCAGTCCGAAGTCGTAGTGGTCCTGCTTGCTGAGCTGCTGGGTCATGAGGCCGTAGAGCGTGGTCGTCTTCTTCGCTAGCGTCTTCGCGTCTCGGAACCCCTCAGCCTGGAGCATCACCTCTGCGATTAACGCAAGGTCGGGCACCATCATCGCACACGGTCGCATGAGCGCTTTCAAGTTATCTGGGAGCTCCGTTCGTCCCGCGTACCCAGGGTTCATGGTGATGAAGATGCCCATGTTGTGGTTGCACTTGATCGTCGAGCCGAGGAAGAATACCTGGGTTTGCTTGGTCGCGAGCGCCTGCATGATCGTCAGCACCTGCTGCGCTACGACAGACAACACCTCGATCTCAATTCGGTTGAACTCGTCAAAGCAACCCCACCCGCCAGATTGTACCAGACCAGAGAACATTCGCCCCACGGATTTGTAGTCAAGACCGTCACTGCAGTTGAACACAATCACATATTTCGCCAAGTTCTTGCCGAGATCCTTCACGGTCTCGGTCTTCCCCGTTCCTGCCGGTCCCAGAGGATTCCCACCACGATTCAAGTGCAACGCTGTCGTCATTGTCAGCACACAGCGATCCGTAAGCGGCGTGATCACCAGGCGACCGTTGTTGCCCTGGTACTCGTACGAGTACTGTAGCGACGTCACCGTCTGCTTGACCTCGCAGATGCCGCACTCGCCCAGGTCCTTGTTGAAGTAGAACCGCAGCTGCATGAGCCAGTCAAAGTCGTTCACACTCTTGCAATTCTGCTTCACGAGACGATCGATCACGTCACGCGAGTGAATCTCGATCGTGATCAGCGCCACCACTTTCTTGCGGTCGATCGACGACAGCTGGCCGCGCACCATGTCCGCGAGCTTGTTCAGATATGAGATCCACTTTTTCTTGAGCTGCTTGAGCGCTTTCTTCTCGCCCTTGGCGACTTCGTTCAGCGCTTTGATGCACTCGTTCGTCCACGCCGTCTGGCCGCATGTGATCAACAGTTGACCCGGAAAGTCCTTGATCCATTTCTCTTTCTTGGCCTTGTAGCCGACGAGACACTGCGCGTAGATCTTCTCAAGCGTGTTGACCATAGCTGCTTCAATGCGCAACAACCAACCCTCGACAGCACCCGAAACCACAACGTTCGACGCAAACATCACCTGCTCTCCACACGGTGAGTTCATGCCCAGAGCCTCGAATGTCATGTTCCCACGCGTGCCTGGAGGCACGAGCACCAGTGACTTGATGGCTTCAAAGCACTTCTTGATGTGCTTCTGCACCTGGTCTGGGTCCTTCTGGTGACCGAGAATCTCCAAGAGATCGTCGTTCGAGAGAAAGTAAAACCGAGGGAACAGCATGCGTTTTGTCTCCAGGTACTGGTCGAGGCATTTCTGGATCTGGTCGAGCTTCTCCTGCATCTCCAACAGCGTCTCGAGCACTTTGGACTCCTGCGTCGCGCGCAACGCGTTCTTCGTTTTTGCCATCGCCTCGGTGGCTTTGCAGTACGCCGTGTTGACTTCGTCAAAGAGCTTGGACTCCAGCGGCAGCTGCTTGCGGATGTCCTCCGACGCCATGAAGATACTCTCGAGGTAGATCCAGCACCGCTGCACGCTCAGCAGCGTTTCAATGACTTCGGACATGTGTGAGAGCGACTTCTCCCAGTACAGGATCTTGGTGTCAAAAGACGCGAAGAACGGCGACGCCTTCATGGTCGAGAGCTGCACTTGGTCGTCCTCCAGCGCTGTGAACAAGTCGTCGGCAGACTTGATCTTATAGTACACGCCCTTGTACTCTCCGATATCGATATCAATGCCATTCCAGCGCTTGTCGATGCCATCTAATGCCTGCTCAATGGATAGCTCTTTGCTGGCGTTACCAGACAGTGTGCTGATGAACTCGGCGTGAAGATGGAATCCGAGCGAAAACACGCGCTCTAGAGTGAAACTCACCGACTCGGTGTCAAACGATTTGCCCATTTCCTCCTTCAGCTGAGCCCAGTGGCGCGCTCGAAGCGCCGGACTCTTCAGGTCCTGGATGAGCGGGAGCGTCTGGCGGAACTGCTCGATCTTGGTCTTCATTGAGCTCCAGACCGTCCAGTTTTTCATCTCCTTGCCGTACTTCACCACTTTCTTGAAAAACTGTGCTGCCGTGCTCTCCATGCTCTCGACCTCAATGTCGTAGAACACTTTGTTCTTCCACGACGCCCACACGACGTCCCACTCGTCCGTCAACGCCCAGATCTGCTGCAGCAGCTCCAGTTCCTTCTCAGTTTGCGCGAATCCGTCGTTCTTGGACTCCTCGATGCCAAAGATCTCGAGTCCCTTCTTCAACGTGCTCTGACGCACACGCGTCGCTTCCATTTTCTTCTCAAACTCTTGCAAGATCCGATGCGCCGCAGCAGATTGCTGATCGCCCGAGTACGGTAACATGACTTCGGCTTCGGCGCGCAGCTCCGACATGATCGTGTTGAGCTCCGCAACGGAGTCCTGGAGGTTCTGCTTCATGCTGATCTTGCTCTTCTGCAGCATCGTGTTCGCCTCCACCAGCATGCCTTCGTACACCTCCCAGTTGGTCTTGAGGTTCATCAGGTCGCGTTGCTCCTCGTCAGTCGTTTGCACATCAAATTCCGCCAAAAGCTCGTACTTCTGCTGCAATGGCTCGAAGCGCGAGGCGACAGACGTCATGTTTTCTCGGATATCCTGCAGCAGACGGATGCTCTCGCCCAGGTGGTCGAGGTTCGTGGGCTTCATCTGGAGCTTCTTGGAGTTGTCTCGCATCATGTTCATGAGATCCCGGAGCTCGTCATGCGCAGTCTGGTTCAGCAACCCCGTAAGCTTGCCGATCCACTGCACTGTATGCTCAATGAGACTCGTCTTCAAGTAGTTGGTGTCGATCTGGATAAAATTGATCGTGTTCGTCAAGTCCTCATTCTGGATACTCGTTTGCTGCTCGCGATACCGCTCAATGTCGGCGCGGAACTGCTGCAGCGGGCGGTTCGCCTTGGCGTAACGACGGATGAATGCTTGCTTGTCCTGGTTCCAGAGCAGCTTGTACTTGTCCCAGTACCCAAGGTACTTTTGGAGCTCCGTGGCGCTGGACGACATGCCGTTCATGATGTGCACGAGCACTTTCAGAATCTCTTCGTCGTTGAAGATCGACTGATAGAAATTGTTGACTACAACGATGTTTTTCGAGGTGGAGGCGGTCATAGTACTCTCTGCACTCTGGTTGGACTCTTCACTTGAACCTGTTTTGTCCGCACCTTCAGGCAGTGGTTGGTCCTGATTACCCGCTGCTGGATTTTCATTCTGCGCCTGGTTGTTGTTAGTGATACTTAATTGTTGTTGTTGCTGCTGGAGCGACGAGACCAGTCTCGGGACCACCGAAATGACGTTGAACACCTCCTTCGCGACAGTGTTAACCATCTGAGTTAGGTCTATCATGAACGGCTTGAACTCCACTTTGCTGTCTTCCAGCACGACGTGGATCCGAAACAAAGGACGAGGGTCCGTCTTTGTGTCGCCGTTGATCGCCTTGGAGAGCTCTTGCAGCGACTTCTTCACGGACTGCCGCAGCGCGTCTTCGAGCATCTTGTCGCATCGCTCCACGAAGCGGCTCCACTCGCGAAGCACCTCGGGAGGTCCGGTCGCGAAATGCAGGTACGTGGACGCCATCGTCGAGCTGATCGTGTGGTAGGCGTCACGCAGTTGCTTCTCGATCTCCTTGCGGTGCACGTCTTGCTTTACCTCAAACACGCCTTCATCGTACACAGTGTTGCGCTCGATGAAGATATGCATCAAGCTGCCGATCATTTTGCAGTTCTTCGCGACAATGTCCTTGTTCTCCTGGAATTCCTGCACGATCTTGTACGTATTTTCGCAGTGTTTCCTGCAGTCCGCGACGTACCGCTCGACAATGCCCTTGCTAACCCACGTGAGTTTCTGAAGCCCCGGCTGGATACGGCGGTCCAGCTTGCGGATGATGTCTTCAAACAGCCGTCGCTCGGTTGACGACAAGTCCAGGAGGATGCGATTGTAATCGCGCACGACGAGCATCACGTGCTCGCGGAGTACACGCAGCTGCTCCTTTTGGTTGCAAATGTCATGTGCCATGTACGGAATCTGGATCTCGCCGTTGAAGTACTGCCAGTAGTGCACTTCGGCGAAGAGATTGAGCAGCGGGCGATCAAAGTTGCAGCTCAGGAAACCCTTCTTGGCTCGCCCGATCAAGGTCTTCTCTGTATTCTGGAGTACATTTGGATCTTTCCCGTATGAGTGACTGTTGACATTCACAGCAGTACCAGCACTCGCATTGGTTGAAGCGAGGTCGTTTGCTCCTTTCCCCTGTTGGTTCTGAGTTGCTGCCGTAGACGATACAGTTGGCTCCAGCGCCGAACCAGTCTTTGTCATAAGCGGACTCTCGAGTCGCGAGTTCAAGTTCGTACTCCCGAGCGCGTTCAGGTCTTCGATCCAGTCGTGGTACTTTCGCTGGATGTACTCGTTCACGACGAGCCGCAGTCCTTCGTACGAGGCTTGCGCTTCGTCGTTCTCAGCAGCATTCGAGGGATCCACAAGCTCCTGGAGCCGGACCAGGTCGTCTGTCGCACGCAGTAAGAGGCTGCGAGCCCAGAGCGCCGAGCCGGCAAACTGCGGCTCCGTGGGCGACAGCGGAGGCGCGTGCTTGTTCTTCTCAAATAGATTGCGGATCGTCACGATGATCGACTTGAACATGCCAAAGATGTCGATCGTGCGCTTCTCCACACAGCGCTTGATCGCCTCTCGTTGCGCAATCTTGCGGAACGCCAGGATCAGATCCACGCCCGCCGAAATCATGGACACGCTCTCAAACGCTCCATTGATCACATTCTGCGTCATTGCTTCGAGGTCCTTCATGCCGTTCTTGAACGCATTGAAATCGCTGTGCCAACTCGTGATCTTCACATCGAGAATGTCGTAGTCCAGCTTGCGCAGGCGCTCGACGTGGCCTTCGAACTGCGCTTCGATGCCGCGCAGGCTCTTCACGATCTCGAGACCGCGATTGCCGCCGAATGTCGGGAGTGTCTCGCGTTTCCCGTCCTTGCCTTTGCGTGCAAACTGGATCTGGCCCTCGCAGACTTCGAGCAGCTCACGACATCGCTGGACGAACGCGTCGATTTGCGCAAAGATACCCGTCTCGTCGAACGTCCAGCGGCGATCTGGAGACGATGCCAGCGCGTTCACAGCATTCGATGCCTTGTGGTAGATCTGCTTCCACGAAACGCCGCACTGGATGCTCTGCTCTAAATGCAGGATGCTCGCCTCCACGTTGCCGTCAAAGATGTCCGGCAGTGAGATCTTCTTGCAGCAGACCACGATGATCTCATTGCTGACTTTGCGGAGCAGACTCGTGATGCGGTCTTCCGTGTTGTAGTGCCGCGAGTACATCCAGATGAGGCGGATGAAGTTGAGCAATTTCGGCAGCAGCAGCGGAATCTCGTCGGGCTGCGCGCGCGCGATCTCCTCGCAGACGGGACTAAGTTTCTTGAGGAACATCAGGTTGTCGTTCGCTTCGATCGATCCCTGCTTGATGATCTGCGAGAGCGTCTCGAACGGCTGCAAGTACGACGACTTGGCGGCGCGCAGAATCTCGACGATCTCCTTCACGCCCTGGCGATTCAGCTGGTCCGTGATCCCTGACAGGTCCTGCGTGCGGTGCTCCCAGAACTTGATCTCCTCCAGTGGTCCTGCACCCTCGGCGTCATGCGCGTTATCCTGGTTGTTGATCACTTCTTTGATCTGACGCGTCCAGTGGATGACTGTCGACTCGAGCTGCTGCACCAGGTCCTTGTCCTTATAGTTGAACTTGTCCGGGTTCACAGGCGGGAGGTACAACACGGTCTTGCCGCAGCCGCGACTCACAGTCTCCGTCAAGCTCGACATGAAGCGGTAAAACTGGCCTGTGAACTCTTTCTGGATACTCTCGGGCCACGACTTGTTCGCCTGCAGTCGTTGCAGGTAGTAGCCGTTCATCAGGTGCAGCAGCGACGCGATGGCGTCTTTCTCGACCGTGCCGAACTGGAGCGACTCCTTCACGTTGGCAGGCGTGAGCACGACCTGGCCGTTCTTCACAAAGTACATGACAGTAGTTACACCGCGTGGTGCAGTGGTCGACACAATGAGTGCGCCGTTCAGCAGACACATGAAGAGCGCAGGCGTGCTCGTGCTCTCGACAAACTCCTTCACAGTCGTGAGGTCCATGGACGTCCACGCCTTTGGCTGGTAGCCGGGGAGCGTGATGCGGTCACGGATCCACTGCACGATGAACTCGACATCGTCGAACGAGGAGCTCATGGCGGGCGGATGTGGCGCCAAAGCTCTCTCACTGAGAGCTGACTCCACTTGTTCAGCAGCAACACCAGGTACACAGAGGCTGCTTCGTGGCTTGGTCCTCGCGTCAATGAAGATCCGGTGCTAATACGTACACGGAGAGCAAGCTAGGACAGGTAGCAGGTAGGCAGGCGCGTCGTTTCGTGCACCCATGTTCACAGTGGAAAATGAGCCCTCCTCACGAAAGGTCGTGGAAGGTGAGAGGTTGCGCGAAGGTGCCACAACTCGGGTCGTACTTAACCGAACACTAAGGTACGCTGATTGGCCATTGGCTGCTGTCTGGGTTAACAGAGGGCGGGGGCATCGAGGACGCTTTTTACAGTTTTGAAGTCAATATTTGGTTAATTTCAATGCGATTTGGAGGAGTGATAGGCAATACCATTGGCCTAATATCCTATAAATTTGAGCTGTGTACGTCGTTCCTGGCGGCGCTCGCAGAATTAGAATAAATATGTAGCTTCGAAGTTGCCATTTCAACCAATCAAAGCCTCAGGAAACTGCTCCCAAAATGAATCTACTGTGAGAAATTATCAAAGCAAAATTATTATATTACACAGTATCTAAGGGTATCTTTGCGATAAAACAGGGCTGAAAATGACCAAAAATACCGACTAAATATCTATACATAGCATATAGAATAAGCACTAATAAAAGTGCGAAAGCTAAAGCTGTGCTCCTCTGTAGCTTCATTTGCAACAACGCATTCCAAGTCATGCAAGGTCATCACGACACGAGAGATGCAAAGAAAGCTCGACATGCAAACGAGGATGTAACCAGTAAAGCTGGTCAGTATGTTACTGAGAATCGCGGCCGTGCGTTGACACTT